>WAAE01004247.1:0-189965 GCA_013400495.1 Nicator chloris | reverse complement strand
CCTCGCTCCCGCCGCTCCCGCCGCAGGCCAGCCCAGCTCAGCCCAGCTCAGCCCAGCCCGCCACTGCGAGAGCTGCGGCCGCTGCTCTCCGCCCGCCCGCTCACCCAGCACAGCACAGCCCGGCACGGCACGGCACGGCGAGACCCTGCCCTGCGCCCCCCGCACCGCCCGGACCACGCGAGCCAGCCATGGGTAAGCGAGCGCGGCTGCGGCAAAGCCCGCGCCCCGGGTCCGCAGGGGAGCCGCGGCTGCGGGGAGGGTGGGAGCGGGGGCAGGTGCGGGGCAGCCCCGGCGGGCGGCAGCGGCAGCCGCCTGTTGAGCGCCCTGGCAGCCCGGGGAGGGGGAGCGGCCGCCCCTCCGCCCGCCGCGCTCGGCGCCGCTGCCTCAGAAACTCCGCACAGGGAGCGCGACCGGGGTCGGGCGCAGGGACACCCTGTCCGGCGGGACAACGGGAGCTTGCTCGGCAGCTGCAGAGCGCTCCCTTCCTCTGAAAACAAATCTTTGATGTGGATGATGATGATGATAATAATAATGCAGAATGCGGGATCTGTAGTTTCGGAGGCGGTTTCACGCAGCCGGCCCGGAGCTTCTCCATCCCGCGGTCCATCCCTCAGAAGCCGAGGAAGAGGCGCACTCGGGGGTACAGGGGTGGCCGTGGGGCTGGAGCGGCCCCGGGTCTCTCCGCGGGTCTCGGTGCCACCGCCCGGCGCTGGGCTCTGGCTCGGTCTCGCTGGGCTTCCCCTCGGGGTACGGCGGACAGGGGGTCGCGCAGCCCCTCTTCGCCAGGCCCGCGTCCCCAGAGGTGCGGGTCACTTTTTGCCGGGGTGAGAAGTTTGGTCGGGAGAGGGGGGATAGCCTCAGGACACAGGGAGGAGAGTGGAGGTGCCTCTGGAGATGGGCAGTGCCGTGTGCCAGGCGTGATGCATTAAGGTGTGAGCACTGGGGAATCCTGGGGCCGGTGGGATAACGTGGTGTGCTGTTCCGTCTGCAGCGGCGGAGGCAGTTGTGTGTGGGTGCAAAGGGGCGAGTTCTGTTCCCAAACTTATGGGGAGGGTAGCGCTTACGTGAGTNAAAGGGGCGAGTTCTGTTCCCAAACTTACGTGAGCGTATTAACAGGAGCAGAAATGGGGCCCTAGGGAGGTAAAGATTCGTAGTCCGCTCACCATGAAGGCAGTCAGCACTCACCTTCAGCATTCCCATCCTTTCAGCATGGGACATTTAGTATATGGGCTGCTTCCCGTGAGCTCTCTTTCAACCAACAGTACATCCAAATTAATTAAGCAGTAATGAAAATTAAGAGGTTTGGAAAAAGAAAAGATAGAAAAATACAGCTGTACCTTTGGTCTGGTTTGCCACTGACATATTACTGCTTAGAGGTTGCAACTGCTAAAGCAGAGCTATCAGTGCATGCCTGAGCGTTAATATGCACATACTGATGCTGGCACTGTCTCTGGTTTTAATTAAGAAGAAAAAAAATTAATTACTCAACCAAAGCTAAAGGAAGCTGACAGAATTCCTATGGTTGCTACTTTGTTAAATTAATTCGCATCACCTAATTCCCTAATTTCTAATGCTTATTAACTGGTTTGTTCCCTAGCTTAGTGAAGATCAGACTCCCCTGGTATTAATATCTTTTTACTAAGCGTTTTATAAGTTTTCTACACCCCTTTTAGTGCATGGTAAAGTACTGATTCCTATAGCCTCAGCAGCTCTGATGGTTGAAACAAACCAACCAGCTGTATTAGCAGCATAAAAAAGCTTATTTTTTGTGTCTGTATTCTGATACCAATTTTTTAGACTGTTCTTTTCCTGTGTGAACTTTTGATATTAAATGAAACTGCAGAGTGTGCAGCCTCTTTTCTTGTCTATATCTTACTATCTGCCTCTTAACTTACACTTTTACTGGCATGGGTTGATGTCCAATAAATCTTGGAACAGGGAGGGAAGAGGGATAGAAACAAAGGAATGTTTTTACTGTCTTATTAAGAGTAATGATTTCCATGTAAAATTGTTCTTAAATGTCTTTGCTGCTAAGTGTATGAAATTGGTTTTCCTTCAGCGACTTAAGTTGCTAGCAGTTTGAAATCAAAACGCTGTATTAAATCTTCATGAGTGATTCACCTTAAGGAGAAGCCCAACTTTATTTCGCTCCTAAAATCTTGGAAAAACACTAAAGTTAGTCTTGCGCATTGTGGGTCTGCAACAATGTGTCAAGTATATAATTTATGCCCACGTAGAATGTGTTGTCCTGAATGTAGCAGTTGGGAAAAGGGGAGTGAAGAAAACTCTTCTTGAACGTTTTGCTCGTAATGATGATAATAACGAAATTCCAAGGTCTACTGAGTTCTTTGCTTAGAAGCATTGTTGGATGACCAAGCTATGCCTGAGTTAATGGCAGTTTGGTTGGTCAGGAGAGGGGACTTGGAGCAGAAATTTCATGTGAAGTACTTCAAAAAGAAGTCACAAAAAGAAGCCTTTGTCAGCTGGCGATCAAGTCCCCCATGAATACAATGTTTTGTTTCTGTCATTGCATAACTGTTGCCTTGGCATTAGGTAGACTGAGGCTGATGCGATTGTCTCACCAGGCCGTGTGTGGAGCCCCAGTGCTGTTACTGAGCTTCCTGATCTGATGGCAGGGATGTGTTGGACTGCTTCTCACTAAGACAGTTGGAGTTGTCCTTGCTCACACAAAACTTTTATGTAGGTCTGGCTTACCCAGGCTGGTTTTTGTTTTCCTTTTTGGAGGCTGAGAGCTCTCTGCAGCCATTGCTGTTCTTTGGGCTTTTGGCTCCCTCAGCGCTTCTGAAACTTGGGCATCCTATTTTCAACACCAGATGGGGTTTGCACTGGCTGGATGGAGGTCCTCAGTAATGACCAGTGCATTGCTTTGTGGATCTCCTGTGAGAAATCCCACCCCCGGGCGTCTTATATCGTGGCACACTCTAAAACATAGTGTTTCACTTAGAACGTGGGGATGGGAGCTGTTATTTAACAAAATGAACAAAAAAAAAAAGTGAAAAGTTTTGATTCCTAAAAGTTTGAAAAGCATGATCATTTCTTGGGAACTGCATGTTTTCGTAATATTACGCTTTTTCTTCTTTGTACTCTCCAAACTGTTGCTTTTTACTTATTAAAAAAAAAAAAAAAAGGAGGTTGGAGCAGGGTGGGTACATATATTGTATTTGGGTTGTTTTTTGTGGGTTTTTTTTTTTTTTAAAGAGATGTTGAGGAGAACACTGTCTGCAAACAGAGGGATGACATTATGTGGGTTCTTGTCTTTATGTGGGTTCTTGTCCCATTTCTCTGAAGCCCTAGTGCAGGAACTGGTGCCTTGTGGAGCCTAAAGGCCTGGGAATTCCAAGAGGCACACTGGGGCCATCCCCTGTCCTTCACACCTTCTCCAGCACATCCAGCTCCATCAACAGTACTTCCTTCTGTGTCCCTGTAGTTCCTCCCTGCATCCCAGAGCAGACCATCGCTTTCTTGTAGGCATTATCTTCAGGAGTTCCAGCTTAGGGGCTGTTGCCAACCAGAGAAATGGTCCTTGCTTTTACATGAAATGTGTCTGAAGTAGTTTCAAATATTCCCTAAACCAGGGAATAAACAGCTGAGGGCAAATCCTGAAAGAGAGTCAGTCTTCTTTCTTTCTATTCAGCTATACACTTCATTTGGGTAGGAGCTGAAATCTTTTGTGTCTAACATTAGTAGTAAAATCTGATTAGCTTTGGTTATTAAGGGTGGCTGGATTTCAATTGCCAAGTGGTGTAGTCCATATTTTTTTTAAAATTGTATACCTCTTAAACATATTAAACCTTATTTTAAAAAAAAGAAACTAATATTCATCTTCTCATAAAACCTGTGAAATACAAAATTTTATACTGCTGCCCTTCCTCTATCTCCACAGCACCTGTTTGTGCTGTTAAAAGATACTTAATTTGCCTTCTCACTGTAATCCTTCTTGTCTGAGAAGGAGGTGGAGGAGAAAATGTGCATTTCAGATATTCCTAGTATCTTAAACAATTTCTGTTTTCACTATATTTACAGGTTCTTCCTCATCCTCTATTTTTAAGTGTGTGGTTCTGTAATACAGGGTGTCTTCTGTCTTGTGTGTTAATTCTATGTCTGATAGATCTTGAATTGTTACATTTCAGAAAAACATACTGGATGATAGATTGCATCTCTGGGAGGTCTGAACTGCCAGTACCTGATTGCCTGTCTTTTTCAGAGTGTTTATAGAATTTTTAAAACCAGTCGAAGTCTCCAGCTGTCTTCTAATCATAGAATATTTTGATTTGACCTTTAAAGATCAATTAATCCAACCCCTCTGCTGTGTGCAGGGACATCTTTTCACTTGCTCAAAGCCTTGCCTAGCCTGACCTTGAACACTTCCAGGGAAGGAGCATCCAGGGATTGGGCATCCACAACTTCTCTGAACAATATTTAGTAATATCTAAAGTCCTTACTCTAAAAAAATGCCTCCAGTGTCCATTTCAGGATAAGGTGAAAAAAAATTGAAACCAAACCCAGTGGCTCCCACTTCCTGGTATCTCTTTTTTTTTCATACAGCGGTATCACGTTGTCTGAGTGGTGCACGTTTTCATGAGCGAGGATTTTCTTTACTCTGAGATACACAGTTGTTGAAGCCAGATGCAAAATAACTCCTCTTATTGTATTTCTACTGATAGTTTTTGGATAGAAATACATTGTCTTTTCAGAGGTGGGAGAATATTGTATCCAGTGAAATTTCACTGAAGTAGAGCATTTGCTGAGGGAACTGCTGTGTCCTTGCGTTGCCTCACTCCCCACAATGGTTGCTTTTCCCACTGATGGATTTCTCGTCTGTTTGACCTCCTCCAGGGGCACCCCAGCTGTGTGTGCCCTTTACCTTTCCTCAGACATGCACACAGCTGGTCCCCATGAGTGCCTGCCCTGCACCTGCCCAGGCAGCACAGCACCTTGCTCCTCTGTGCAGCTCCTCGCACCGTTCCCGCTGAGCTGCTGAGAGCTTGCACGGAGCCGTGGGAGCTGCCTTCCTTGAGCCCACCTGTAAAAAATTCAATCTCTTCATGGCCCCACAGTGTTAATGTTGTGGAAGATGGTGGAGCACATGGCATCTCGCTGGGGTTCCAGTCTGGTGAGGTGTTCCTGTGTGGTGAGACATTTGGGAGGTCATTTTCTGGGGTTCCCTTAAGCACGCTTGTGGCTGCATTGGTTTGAGAGAAATCAAGATTCTTTCTGTTCTTCTGGCTGGTTCCTCAAGATCCATTTATGTACAAATGCCTCTGGGTCTGCATTGATGTGAGCAAATGTAAGGAAAGATAGTTTAGTTTCCATGTGGGACATCAAAGATGGTTGTATTAAAGTGATGGGTCCCAGCTGAGCCTGCAAGCCTCTCTTTGTACAGGTGCAGGATCCTGTGCAGGGAGGATTACTGGGTCAATACACAGTGGTCAAAGGGCAAAACACAGCCCATCACATCCATCTCCTAAGCTGGCTTCTTCCAGGTCATGTGCAATGTAGCCTGTGGCCCAAAGGAAGCAAACTTGGCTTGACAGTACCCAGAGAGGAATCCACATCTTGAGATCCCTTCCCAGCATTTATTCTGCAGGCAAGCATGAACCTGAGACAGCTTTGGTGCAGGGATGGCTGTGCCAGTCAAAATCCTGCCACCTCTCCCCTGTTAACACAGTGGGCATCAGTGGAGATGTCAGCACTCAGTGTAACAAATAGGTAGCATCCTCTGCACCACTTAATTCTTAGCTGTTTGTTGCTTTCTGTTGCTGCTCTGTCTTGGTGCTTTGGTACTCTTTCTCTCCATAATTGTTTGTCTCTTGGGTTTTAGGCTTAAAAGCTTGCATGGGGAATTGTGGCTTGAGAAACATTTATAAGCAACACAGAGAACTATGAGAATTCAACATCTTTTGTTCTCCCTGGTTTTGGAGCTCTTTGACTAGCAGCAAATTTCAAAATGTGAATGGAGCTTATGTTTCATTAATAGAAGGATGTGCCAGCCGCAGAGCTATAGATAGGTACAAACCTCAGTGCCTTTCTCTGCATCACTTTTGGGTGTGTTTGTTTTATGGTTTGATAGTTGTGTGCATGTCACATTTGGAAATTTTAGCCTAAAGTTATATGTACAGAAAATGGCTTTCAGAAATGTATTTGTACTTTAATGTTTGGGGGGTTTGTTTGTTTTTGTTTTGGGTTTGTTGTTTGTTTGGGGTTTTTTTTTGCCTGGGGGGAGATGTTGAGAAGGACTGTGGTTCAAAGATAGCTGGGACCTGGGTCATGAGCAGGACTGGACTTATGAACTGATTTGAAGTATCCAACGTAAGATACAACCTTCATAATTTTGTTTGTTTGTTTTTTTAATGTATATGAAGTGCATAGAGCAATCATTGCGTATTGCAGCCTAAAGCTGTCTTTGAATACGCTCCTTCAATGCCAATGGAAATATAAGAATTGCCCTGGTGTAAACCATACATAAATCAGAGTTGGATTGCACTGAAGCCAAATGGCAAAACTTGTGCAGGAAGGAGTAAGGAAGCAGCTGGCTTGCCTTCCAGGTGCTGGTTTGTGGATCAACAGACAGAAAGGACACCTCGTGTTAAGAATGCAGCTGGTCAGGAGATACAAACCCGGCGTAAATTATGGTAGTTCAGCCAGAGGAGGATTTTATTTTGAGTAGTGCGCTGGTTTTCTCAATATTGGAAACACATACTTGTGTTTATTGGTTGTTTTGCTGAGCTGGAGCAGTGGAGCCTGCCACTGATGGCTAACTGGGGAGGAACCTGACTCCTTCATGCTGCCAGCAAGGCACATCTAACTGAGACTCTCCAGTGTCTGGGTTTACCCTTTAGTCTATGTTTTCGCCAGCTTGCATGCTAACAGGTTCGTTGAGGCTTCTCAGTCCTGATGCTGAGTGTGTAGCAGTGAAGCTGCTGGGTGCAGGTGAGCATTGTTTGCCTGCTGTTGTCACCTGCTGACAACCCTTGGGAGTCTGCTTGGGCGTGTGGCTGCTGTTGGGTCTTAGCCCTCTTGTCAAGAGAGATTTCATGTCTTTTTTTTTTTTTTTAATTCTGTGGGTTTATATATGTTTTCTGTTTGGACACAAATGTGTCATGGTGTAAACATTTGTTTACATCAACTTAAGACTTCTTTTTAAAATTTCTTAAGCTCAAGGTTCTGCGAATTTCTGTAAGGATTTTCTGGAATGGGGTCCTTGGCACACACCGTGCCAGCAAACACCATGCAAGTCTGAGCTAGTGCAGAGTACTGGCTGGATCTTCAGTACTTTTTTGTAAATTCTTTACTAAAGTAGTTCTAATTTATTTTGTTCTCTGTGTTTTCTGCATCTTATATTTGTAGTTTTCTTTTTTTCTTTGTTCATTTTTTTGAAGGAATAACTTTTGGATGGTTTTAAGTTATTGCTACTTGTGTCTAAACTTAGCCTTTTGTTACCAAAACTGTGTTGACATAAATGTCACACACTTTCCAAACAAAAGTATAAAATGAGTTTTTGTATTTGGTAAGCACACAGCTGAAAATAAGTTTGCCACATGGAACTTCCCTTGTGGGAAACTAAATGCTTTTCTGGAGCTGTTTAGGCATGCATTAAAAAAAAAAAAAAGTTATGAGGAAATAGAGATGTCTAGTGGGAGTATTTGGAGTTCTTTTGGTGCAAGCACAGGGATCTGCTCCAGCACATCTGTCAAGAACCCACGACTTGCAAGGTGTAAAAACAAGAACACTTCATGTAACATCTGCTCATGCTCTGTGATGGGCACAGGTACAAAAGCCTTGAAATCTCTGAGATACTTGTCTCCCATGTCAAGGGAATGTAACAGAATCCAGTGCATTGTCTGTTACTGCCTGCTCTCCAGCCAGTGAAGTTATTAGGTACTAAAGCTGATAATAGTTACATTGGGCCAAAGTTTTGCATAAGCGAAAGTGAGGAATGCAGTGCAGAGAGGCTTTGCTATGTGTGACTGATGTAGCCCGTGTTAGCAATTATTTCCCTCATGCAATGTATACCTTCACTTCCCCCATAGACATTTCCCCCATACTGTGCTGAAATTGAAATGGGGATTTCTTGTGCTTGGTAATTGTCTGATTTTCAGATTCAAGAATTCAGATTATGTCTGGAGACTTAAAGAAATAATGATGTGGAATGAAAAATAGCCAGTTAAGTAATTTTTGCTGGGTTTAGCCTGCAATTTTTTGTTTTTACCTTTAAATTATTTTTAAACAGTTTGAAAATACCTGTTTTTCTCCTCAGACTTTATCTATGAGAAGCATGCAATAGATACTTAATCTTTAACCTTCTCCTGAAATTCTTTGACATTTTTCCTGTTATCTGCCACTGATATGCTTTCAATACCCTGCTTGAGAAATTGTTGTAATCTACCACATACTAAATTCCTCTTATTCCTCAGTAGAAACCTCAGGAAAGCAAAAGAAAGAACAAGGAAGGGGTAAAAAAACTCTTGAAAATGCTGATTTCAAGTAGCTGTGGCAGACTGAAGGTAGGTGTTCAAGGAGTGGGTGGAACTGAAACAAAACACAAATGAGGTAGCAGTGAAAGTCAAGACTCAATTGATTTCATCCTTAAACAGTCTGCAGATTTCATTAAAATTATTTTATTTTCCAGTAAAACTTTATTTTTGGACTTTTTTTATGTTTCCTATGGCTGTCATCATAAAATCTGCTGAATGTTTTCCCATTACCATCAGCTTTCCAGCTTGTCCAGAATGGTCTAGGCTCTTTCCATTATCCTTGCAGAGAGGAAGTGCTGCATGTCATGGTCAAACCTTGTCCTTCCCTCTCTCTAGGCTGTTTTCCACTAGGTTTTGTGGGCAGGGGATGTGTGTGGGTAGATAGTTCCTTGCTCCCCTTATTCCTGTTGGTATTTGAGCCTCCACTGAAGACTTTCTCCCTAAAGTGATGTCCAGAAGTGCTTGCTGGTTTTGCACGCGTGTGATTCACATGTGGTAGATGAGTGCAGCTGTAACTGTGACTTCCAAGTGAGTAATGTACCTCTTTTACAGACAGGAAAACAGAGAGATTTTTAAAAGAAACAGCTTTAAAATAGACAGAAAGTCAGGAGACACTTTCTTAGAGCAAAATTAAGTGCTTTACTGGAGGGAGGTTGGAGTCTTAGATTTCTATTTCCTCAGTAACAAAAAGGCATGGCACATGTGGAATATTAAGTGTTGTTGCCAAGGCTGATGGAAATGTCCCTGCTGCTGTTAAAACCTGACATATAACTGTGTTAATGACTGCACACTGAATCTTCCGTTCCTATAAGAACATGCAAAGACAAAGGTTCAGGAAAATGCCAGGGTAGTCACAGTCAAGACTAGTTACTTCTCCCCCTCACCAAAACACATTTAGTTGATAAAAATACTTTGTTTCATGTTTGATTAGTTGATCTTAGATAGCACTGGTATTTTTTGGCTGTAGAGATAGCCATCCTACTGACCAATTTTGGAGGTATCTACTTTCTGAAGATTACCTACCCTCTTAGAAAGAATTACATTCAAAGTGGTTAGAAAATTAGAAATGTTCCTTATTTGCCACAGAGTTGTTAGGGTTTAACGGAGGAATGAGAATGGAAACAATACCTGAGTTTCTGTTGGAAAAAACCCAAAGAAACCCTACCAGTTACTTGGAGGTGTAGCATTAGTTGTTCATCTGGCCTGCTAACCGGGCTCCCTGTGCAAGACTCCTGAGAAGAGGCTGACGAGGTTGTCCTGATTTTGGCCAGGACAGAGGTATATTTGCAGTAGCCATGAGGGGGCAGAGCCTGGAGCCGTGTGGGTGCAACTGGGTTTCTATTCTATACCACCCACATCACTGCCAGGGATGCAAGTAAGGGACTCCTGCTTCTAGAAGGAATGTGGGCATGGCTTTTGGTGGGGGGGAAGCATGGCATGTCAAGGGTGTCTGCCCCTGTTTTTCACTGTCCTGGGCTTGGTGAGAATTTTTGCCTGTAATTCACCCTCTCTTTATACACTTTTTTAAATTAGTGTTGTTACTGGTACAGTTCATTTTCTTATCTTGTCGCTGTTTCCAGTAACCTGTTCTTACCTCAACCCATAATCTCTGCCTTTTGTCTCCCACCACAGTGGGGGAGGAGGGGAGTGGCTTGTTGTTTTCTTTTTAGTGGGAGTACTATATTGGGGAGTGCCCTTCCTAAACCAGGACAGTGGACTTCATAAGAAGACACAGAAGGGGAAAAGCAGTTCTCCAGCCAAAATGTGAGTTCCCAAAGCACTCCTTCCTCTTTCCCATCATATAAGGCAGGTTTATCAATTCAGAAAATGCCGTCATGCTTGTTTAAGTTCTTGTCTACTGTAATCCTTTTAAAAATACTCGATCCTTGTTTTTTAGGGAAGAGACTGGTAAGATTTGTAGGAGGGAAGTATGCCTTTTTCCTTCCATATGTGTTTGTGAGCGTGACTGCTGTGCCCACTTCCCACATGGTCAGTAGTCTGTCTTCTTCAGCATGTGTGAAACATCCCTTATGCTGGCTCCTGTACCTTGTAAATAAAGTGTTTTCTATTGCCTTACTCAGAAAATATGTCAAGCTTTTTGTTACATATGCTTCTTTGCTCCGACACTTGCACTTTGCATTTGCATGTGGTTCTCAGATCTCTGTGGAGAGAGATTTATTTTCCCTTTCCAAGTTTAAACATAGGAGAAAAATCATGGAGTTGTAGGATGGTTTGGATTGGAAGGTGCCTTAACGATTGTCCAGTTCCAACTCCCTTACCATGGGCAGGGACACCTTCCACTAGACCAGAGCTCCATCCAGCCTGGCATTGAACACTTCCAGGGATGGAGCATGCAGAACATCCTTGAGAAACCTGGTTAGAGTTTCACCACCCACATAGTAAAGAATTTATCCTGGTATATAATCTAAATCTGCCCTTTTTTCAGTTTAAAGCGTTACCTCTTGTCCTATCACCGCACTCCTTGGTAAAGGGTCCCTCCGCATCTTTTCTGTAGGCTCCCTGCAAGTACTAGAAGGTGCTACAAGGTCTCCCCAGACCTTGTCTTCTCCAAGCTGAACAACTCCAGCTCTCTCAGTCTGTCTTCATAGGAGAGGTGCTCCAGCCCTCTGATCATCTTTGTAACCTCCTCTGTACTGCTCAAAAGGTCGATGTCCATCCAGTGTTGAGGACGCTGGACCCCAGGGCTGGATGCAGTGTTCCAGGTGGTGTATCACACTGGCAGAGTAGAGGGGCAGAATCACCTCCCTCAGTCTGCTGGACATGCTGCTTTTGATTCAGCCCAGAGTACAGTTGACTTTCTGAGCTGCAAGTGCACACTGCTGGTTCAGAGTCAGTTTTTTATCCACCAGCACCTCAGGTCATTCATGGCAGAGCTGCTTTGCATCCACTCATTGCCTGGCCTGTATGCATGGTTGAGATTGCCCGGACTCAGATGCAGGACCTTACACTTGGCCTTGTTAAGCTTGCCTTTGTTTGCCATTTTAACACTATTTTCTTGTGTCAGGCTAAATCACTGACATCACAGCAGTATCCCAAAATTTAATGTATCCTGAGCTGTTGCATGTGATCCCAGAGACATTCAGTATAGCCAGAGACATTTTGTGCACTCAGGTGACTTCCACATCACGAGTGGACTTGCAGCAGTAACCTGTGCTCTTCTGTGGCAGACACGGATGGAACTGAGACACTTAAAGCCATCAGACTTGGCAGCTGTTGTGTGCCCTGCATTGTCCTGAAGGGGACAGCTGGGAAGAGCACCCTGGTGACAGCCTGCATCTCAAGCCTTCCACAGCTCTTGGGATGTACCATGCCAGTGCTTCCTGCTAGGAGATACTGGCAATTAATTTAAAATCCTTCCCCTAGGTCATCATGACTTTAAGGAGCTTTTGCACTTACTGTCTCAGAAACTGCCTTTCTTCCTTGAGCATGACCTGCCAAGGCAGCTGTGTTTCTCTTAAACACTGAAGTTAAGGATACAAAACATGAAGCTTGAGAGGAGGCGATCAGGATTCCAGCATTTTGTAGCTGTGTACTCACTGTCCGTGTCCCTTCTGTGGGAGACTGGAATGATCAGGAGATTTTGTGGCTGCAGGACAAAGTGTAGACCATAGCTTGGACATCTGTGAGCCTTTCTGGAAGGGCTTTTGAGGAGGGTGCTTATATGGCCTTTCTGGCCTTAGTGTGAAAGAAGACAAGCTTTCTTTTTTCTCCTGGTGTGTTTTTGTTGTTTGTTCTTTTATTTGTTTGTTTGTTTTATTAATGAAGTACAAAAGAAAAGACTCTCTTCAGATGTAACAGTAACATTGCATAAAAGGGTCCTCCTTGTATTTATGGAGGCTGCTGACACTCTTTGGTTACATCAAGCCCTGTGGAGTAGGTGGCTTCGAATCTGAGGGTAATGACAATGCCTCATGTGTGCTATGGCACAGGCTGCAGAATGTGGAAATCTGGAAGTGTTCTGCCTGGGCTACATAGCTTCTCTCCTCTCAGGGTTCATGTAAGAACCTAAACTTAACCTCTTTCACATAATCTTAAATTGGCCATTAACTCAATCGCATGCTGGCATGCAGACTTTTTAATTTCCAGTTTTGTTTGGGAATGCCAACTCTTTAGTCTCTTTTCATGAAGCTGTGTGTGGGCTTACCTGCATTTGCATGGTAGGAGTTTGCTCAAGGATATACCTTCCCAAATGTTAGCCCCAGCAGCTGTGTTCCCGTGCAGACACATGGAAGAGGCAGGGCAGCCGTTGCCAGCAAGCGTCACCACCATCCTTTGTCTCCCTCATAGCTATGGTGACCCTGGATGTGAGACCAGGAATGTATGCACTGGAGATGATTTAAGGAAACGTGCAGTACTGCATACTAATTGATTCAGGTCATGGTACTCACAGGATAAGTGCAGCAGCTTCCTGCCTCTCAAGTGGTTCCTGTGGTTCTGATGTGAACCTCTTTGGCTTATGCCAAGAAAAAAAACTGCACAGTAATTAAAATTAACCTGACCTGCTTTAGAGGAGCCTGGTTTGAATTAGGGCATGATTATTAACTCTAGCAGTATTTGGCTTTGCTAAATGTTTCCCTTTGCTTCCACATCGTTCATTTCCTGCCATTCCATCAGCTCAGTAACTGGGGTACTATCTGTTGATACGAGACCCCTCATCTCTGTGGAGGAGACCAAGGCTTGGGTAACACAAAGCATAAGCCTTGGTGGGACTCTGTCAGGGTGCAGAGCTCGGTGGCTGACAGGGTCTCGTGCTGTCCCATCTCCAGAAAACCAGCAGGAGTAGAAAATTGGGAGTGAAAAGATAACTGTGTGTGCATAACTGACCTGAATGCTGTTCTTCTCATGAGTGTCTAAAATAGTTAACATAATTGGGCTGCTTGGAGTTTAGTGCATTAAATCCAAGTCCTCTGAGCTTTAAGGGCATTGCCTTTTATATCTGTGTGTGGAAAATTCAAGAAAAGCAAGAGTGCAACAGAGTTTTAATCTCAAACCATAGAAACTTCATCACTTTGAAGGCTCAAAGTCCCTTGCTTGTGGTTTTCATTCCCATGAGTTAGATGATGTGCCTGTTTTTTCTCTATGTGTAGATGACACCATTGTAATGTGTCTTCAAGCTCTCTTTGTTGGCTGGGTAATAGGTGAGCAGGAGTTTTCATAAAAAAATGTAGTAACGCCTTTTTTGAAAAGGAGCATTTTACATCATGTTTTTCCATCAGATCACAACTACAGAGTGTCAGTTTCAAGGTCTCTCATATGACAGCTGTGCCACTTGTTTTCCAAGACATTTTTCAGATGGGAGCCATTGGGATCTGTTTAAGTGTTTTCCTGAATTCTTCTCTGGTATAGTACCTGGATGCCCTGATGGTCCTGCCTTGTTCTGCTGTGCCATACAGTGGTGTGGTCAGGTCCCCCATGACTGTGATCTCTGGTGATGGAGTGAATATTCCTCTTTTTTCACCATTTGATTTTTTTTACAGTGTTTAAAAAGTTGATGTTGGCAGAAAAACAAAAACCAGTAGGATTATTTTTGATCCAAACAAGCAGGTTACTCGAATTAGAAAGGTCTTTCTCTCAAGAAACTGAAATATTTTTTGGGAAAAAAGTGTTTGACATGCACATTGTGTTACACTGCCTTGTTTATTTTTCCTCTGAAAGAATTGTCTCTGCACTGAGATGAAATTGATTCTTAGTTTAAAGGCTCTTATTGGACATCCCCTCAGCTTGGGAACAATTGGAAAGAAAAGCAAATGTATGAGTTCTACAGAAAGGCTATGTTTTTGGCTCTGATTTTCCCTGATTCTTCCTTTGAAGTTATCTTTAGAAAACATGAGAAATTAGAGATCACTAAACATAATTTTCTGCACACCTATAAAATGATTAGGCATTGATAATATCTAAACATAGCAGTCCCTTCTCCCTTTTTGAAGAATCGCATTTTTGCAAGATACCATTAACCCCCACTAGCTGTGAGGTGTCTCATGTTCTCTAGAGAGCATCTCTTTGCTGTCTCCTTTCTGTGCAAGGATCAGTGTCCTTCAGAGAGCTGCAGATGCCTAGTGCTTTGATGGTTCAAAATCTTTGCTTTTGATTCCTGCTCCTGTCCAGCCATTGTCTGTTGTAGTCCTTGAATGCTGAAAAAAAAAATCACAAGACCTGCTATTATTTTGGAGGCTTTTGTTTGCTGTTTGTTTTCTGAGCATTTAGTGGCTGGTACTTACTTCAATTTTTCCTTCTTCCATGGTGATGAGTGGAAATCTACTTTTTTTTTTCCCCATTTCATCATAAAAGATGAAGGTTTTCATGTATGCTTTAGAACTGGGACTTGAGCTGGGCACCAGATCTTGATAAACTCGGTGATGGTATTGTAAGAGATAGTTGAAGTGTAGCTAGCGTGGTTCTTATGTAACTCTAGTACCTTTGCTGTTGCTTTGGGAAAAAAAGGCTCAACGTGTTCCACTCTACCTGCCCCTGCTTTTTATGCATTTCTCTTTTGTACAGGGATTACTGTTGCAGATCTATAGGAAAGCACAAAGCCTAGGCAAACCCTGAGCCACCAGAGCCTATGAAAGACCTATGCTTTAAGGAAGCATATCTGAAAGGAAATTGTGGAAACAAAACAGGGATCCCTTCTTTTGGTAGGTGGTGCCTACCTTTGCTGTCTGGAGGAGAAGTACTGTAGCATACCACAGGGGCAGTACATTTTAAATTCTGAAAGTGCTCTGGGTTTCTTCCCCCATCTCTTCCACCTAGTCAGACAAGATCCTGCTATTTATTGTCTATATTTGAGTGATGTCATATGTCTTCAGTGCATTCCCTGTTTGGTCACTAAAGAGGCTCCATCAGCTGTTACATCTCTGTTATAAATGTGTAGCTTAAAATGAATAAATTTGAGAGTGTGGGAATGGGGATTTTCATAGTATGTCATTAAGGAAGTGTTGCAAAACCAGTGTAAGAATCATATTCTTTTGCTCTGCAAGCTCTGCATTTTTCAGGCAAACTTTGCCATAACAGAGCAGTTAGGAAGCGGTGGTTAGTGGGTCAGACAGGCCCAGGGGGCTAAATTGGGGTCTGCTCAGCCAAATGTTAGTGCTTTTTAATCAACACTGAATTTTGTGTGCAACATTCTCTTCCTTCCCCAAAGCCATAACAAAAAAAAAGGGTGTTCAATTGGGTCATGCACAACATCTGTCCTTTACTAAACCAGTTAGGGAGGTACCCCAGTGAGGGAAGAGAAGCTGCCTATAGCTACTGTTAAAGCATCTTTTCACCGCTGTGGCTTTGGCAGTCTGGGACAAGCAGCTGTCGATGAAAATCTGTGTGCGGTCCTCAAACTCCAATTTAGAAGGAAAAGGAGAATTTCCTTTCAGATTTTGTGCTGCATTTTTACAACAATTGCAAAATTCCAATAAAACTGTATCATGAAAATTGGAAGTGCAGTTAATTTACACTGCTGTGAAATAATTGCGTAGATTTCTTTTCACCCTGTTCAGCTCCCTTAGGTGTTAGGCTGTTTCACACTAAGGAATTGTTTTGTCAAATCTCTCTGCTGCCACCTGTTCAGTCTCCAGTAAATGTAATTAATGTGATGGTAGGAATGACAGAGGCTTTGGCCTCTCTTGTCTAGATGGTTTATATATTCTCCACCCAGACTATGTGTTAATTGGGCAATCCTGATAAGTTTCAATTTTCTTTGGTACAGGCCTTTTTTTGACAAAAGGCTCCGTGGAGGCCAATTTAACTTTTAAAAAGTCCATTGCAGTAGAAAGGTCTCAGTGAACATATAGTGCAGGCATCTTTGATTTGAACTTTTTCAGTTCAGCTGAACTTCTTCCAATTAATGGGAGTTTATTCATCACCCAAAGCAGGCTGAGTCTGTGCTGTATTTTAAGCTAAGAATCATGATTTACTGGATACTTATTGATGGCTGCTGCAAAGGAAGGTAAGAGCAAAAACTGGTAATTTTCTTTTTGAAAGTTCTGAAGTAATTCACTCTTCCATGAAAAGAAATATGAGGATCTGCTTTGAAGGAACTCACAAGGATGGTTGAAGTCCAGCTCCTGGCCCTGCACAAGACAGCCCCAAGAGTCACACCATGTGTGTGAGTGTTGTCCAATTACTTCTTGAACTCTCTCAGGCTTGGTGCTGTGACCACTTCCCTGGGGAGCTTGTTCCAGTGCCCAGCCACTCTTTGGGTGAAAAACCTTTTCCTGATGTCCTGTCTAAACTTTCCCTGACACATCTTCATGCTGTTCCTTTGGGTCCTATCACCAGTCACCAGAGACAAGAGATCACAGCCTGCCCTGGTGCTTTCCTTCATGAGGAAGCTGTAGACTGCTGGTGCTTTACTGTTGCAAAGAACAGGAGAGTTAACTTGCTTTTGCCTTGTTTTGGGTGAAGAGCTCAAAAATAAAAGCAGTAATTATTTTTAGGGGATGGTTTTCTACAAAATATGGCAGTGGATGACTTTCCTCTGAAACTTCCAAAGCCAAATAGTTTTAAAGGTAATGAAAATTGCTTTGAAGTGGATAACTCCTCTCTGGAAAGCCTGGACTAGCTGTCTTATAATGCTCAGTGTTGGCCTCTCCTTTCCCATTATATGGCAAGCTGCAGAGAGGTGGTGGGTGCAAGTGGAAGTATAAAATGCATATTGACAAAACCCAAAAAACCAAAACCTCAAATATACTAGAACACAAAACCCAATGCACATTTATTTAAATAACTGATTCTCAGAGGAGGACTGTGTTTCAGGGTACAATCTGTTAGCGTCACATCGTGATTAGTATGAAAATTTGTCCCAGTTCAGAAATGCACTGATAGATGTGTCTTCTCAGATGCAACAACAATCAGCCTTGTGAGCTTGAGAGGCAATTCTTGGTGTACTTGGCAGCAGAATGTACACAGAGTCTGCTCAGGATCTCTATGTGCATGCTTGTGCTAAAAGACATGTCAGAAAGCACCCTTGCACAGCAGGCAGAATTTAGCTGATTTGAGACTTTGCAGTAGTGATTTATTACTAATGTGAATGCTTGCTTGCTTTAATGGACAGGGAAAGTCATATTTTGTGTTAGACTTTGAAGCAGAAAATAAATTGCTTGGAACAGTGTATAAAGCATGACTTAGAATAATTTTTATTTGGCCGAAACATTGCATTAAAGACCAAATTAAAGACTTCCTTAGCTTCATTTTTCAGGTAAATAATTACAGAAATATGCACTGGTATGTGATAATCCAAGAAACAACTTCTGATTTTAATGAATATGATTCATACCAAATATGATTTATGCTACCAAATATGATTTATGCTATAAGCACAATCTTGGAAATGTGATTAAAGATCACCACCATGGAAGTGAAATACAATGCAATTTGGATACAAATTATTAGAGCTTATGTAAAGAAATAATTTGTGAAAGCGTGGTTACTGGCCCCTAACAGATGTTACAGGCTAGTGATGGGGCAATGTGCATACAAACTTTGACTTGGAACTCTTTTTTTTTTTTTTTTCCCAGAACTACACAACACTTTGTTTTTGCAACTCTGTTGTTACCACTGTTTTCTATCTAGCAACCAATTGGAATAAGAAAAAACTTGGACTGTGGTGGAGACTGTGGTATAATTTCAAATTTTATGCTGTTTCATAGTTGCAAAATACATTAATAAAAACCAGGGCTTCTAACAGTCACGTATGTGTTGGAAAGTGCTGTGTTGATTGCAAGGACTGCAGGAGAGCAGGCTTTTCTGAGTTGCATTTTTCAGTCTTTTGTAAAAATGCAGAAACACCCCCAAATGTGAGTTAATTTTTCAGTAATGAAGTGCTAGCAATTAATTTTACTGCAGCCTTCCTGGGTAATAATTCTTCTATAGATAGCTCCCCTTGTACGTGCATCCAATGGTATCAATTAATGCTGTAATGCATACACTATTTCAAAACTGCATTGTATTGTGAATAAACTTTCATGTCTGAAATGCTGAAACTCCTTTAGAGATAACCATACTGAAACCTACATGTAGCAGCTAGGTGGCAGAAACTGTGTCTTTTTAAAATGAGGTGGCACTATAAATGCAGCAGTGTTGCTTTGTAGTGACTGTTCAGTTTCTTTAAGAGAAAAAAAATTGTGATACCTTTGTATTACCAGAAATGTATCCTTTGAGAAGACAACAGTAAGCAACTTCCTTCAGTTTTATTGGTGCTATCTTTTCTCTAAGCGTCTGAATGGTCAGAAATAGATTCTTCTGTTGCGTACCTGCCATCTATGTGGTTATAAAAGAAAAACAGCTGAGAGATGTCACCTTGTGCTTTTATAACTGTTGCATTCTCAGTGTCTGCTGTCGAGTCATTTGCCTGTCATACCTTGTACACCTATATGGATACAACAATTAAACATGTGAGGGAAGACTTGGTATGTGAGTGTGCCCTTGTGGAACAGAAGCCTAGAGTGTTAACTGTTTAAAAGCAGGGACTATTTCATGGGTTTGTTTATCAGTGATGGCCCAGTCTGCTGGGTTTTTCCTCTGTGTGAAACACTGGCCCAGCAATGTGTGAAGGTGCTGTCAAATCTTTGAGCTACCTGTGCTGTGACAACAGCAAATAATATTTTAGAGTGCACCATCTTATCAAAATTACACAAGTTAGTTTGTTTTAAGAGTCCAGTAGACTTACTGAAGAACTGCTAAGTTATTTTGTGTGACAGGTTGGGAAATAAGTGCCTTGTTACAAAATGGGATATTTAAGAAAGTGCTTGAGGATGCAGAACCTATGACCTCTCTAAATGAACACTTTGTGTGCAACAGCTCTCTTAACTCTTGGCTTTCTGAAAAGCTTGATTTCTTAACAGCCAGGTTAGTTACAATTTGGAACACATGAACTGCATGGTGGTTCCTTTGTAGTGATGTTTAACCTTCATTAAATGGGACACTAAATAAGAGGGTATAATGTTAGTAGACTCAGAAGACAACATGCAAGTTTTCTTCATAGCTGAAATTGTCAAGGGCAGTGAGAGGGATTAGTGTATCTCGTGTATTGAGCAATGAGGAACACAACTCTTACGTGGCAGTTGAATAATTTGTAGGGTTACTGTAAAGCCCTTTCAGTCACTCTTGCTTTTTAATGTCAGTTTTTCACATTAACATTATTGAGAGAGCATTATGTTTTTGACTACAGAAAGTGTTGTCTAATTAAAATGTTCTTGAGAATCTTTCCAAGAGCTTTTTTTCATAAGAACAAGCATATTGACTTAGCAAAATGCTAAGCTGTTAAGGCAATATGCTGTAGCCACCAGCCTCATGTGATTTACATGAATTTGAAGTTATAGCTGTACCTGTTTTTTGGGTTTGTGGCTTTGGGCAAGTGAGTTGAATTCTTGTAGCCCATTTCTTATTCATTTGTTTACGTATTCAAGATGCTTTATGGGCAATTATTGTCTTTAAAATGCTTCAGTGCCTAAATGGAAGGTGATGCTGAGGAAGTTTCTCTGTGGAAACAGTGACTTAGACTTGCAGATTTGATTAATACTTGTTCTTAGCATTATCAGCTAGTGTGTGTGTTTGCACTCTCCAAAAGTGTGATGTCTGAAAAGGCTCATAAATCACATACATCCCTTTGGTTTCTTCTGTTGCAACCATAAAGCGGAAGACTGCAAAGCAAAATGAGCTGTAGCTGAGGAAGAGGCATTGCCTTGACTTTAGGAAACCAGTGGCAGATTTTTCCTGCAGCTTAGTTTCCTTCCAGCATTCTCATGGCACTTTCCTCTCTTTTTATGTGTGCTTGTCTAAATTTGAAAAACTTAGAGTTTTTTATCGTTTTAGAGGAGACAAACAAAATGACTAAACAACCCCCAAAAACTAAGCAAGAAAAAACCCTGGCGAAGTCCACTGCCACTTCAGAATTTTGACTTGAACCTCTCTGGGGTTCTGCCACCTCTGGAGCTTCATAAATATGAAGGATGTCCCAGGTACCAACCAGCCTGTTACTGCTTTCTGTGTTTACATGGGAAGGCTGAGTTCCATGGTCATCCAGACAGCGGAGCGACCTCAGCCTCTGCTATGTGACTGAGAAGGGGTGCCAGACAGGGTTTAGGGGTTTGAAAAGAGGAGCTGCATTTCCTGGAGTTCGTATGCTTGGCTACTCTTGAATGGAGAAGCTCTTGTACTCCTTCCTGGTCTTGAGACATGCAGTCCCTTCCTCTTTGTTTGCCCATCTTTAAAGATGAGCTTTTCCTTGTGCTCTGCTGGTAAGTTAGTGTACTCTGTCAGTGGTCATTCAAAGGAAGGGAGAGAGCCCACAGCTGGAGCAGGGAGGAAGTACATCTGCTGTGAGGCCCTAGTCCCTGCTCCACCGGTGACTGGGTGACCTGGGTTAAAGAGGAGAGGGAGAGCGTGGTGAGCGGGGGGATTACACTTAGGGATGGGAAAGGCTGCACATGGAAAAGTGGAAAGTCGTGGGAAAAGAAGCACTTCTTGCACATGAGGTTAATAAAGAAAAAAAAATTGTCTAAACGGGAAGTGAGTTAAAATTTGTGCTTGGGACCCTGTCAGTTAAATCTTGATTTATCTCTTCACACAACTTCTGTACGTAGTTCAGTATATTATTCCTGCCATAGATGTCAGTATATGCATTTTATTTTGGATACGTAATGCAATGTGGCATAAATCATCTGGAATTTCAACTCATGTTGTGCCCATTTCACAATTTAGTACTTCTTTCCACTGTTAAATTGAGTTATAGTTTAACATCTGTTGGGACAAATTGGGCTGCATGGCAAATTGTAAGAGGGAAAGTGTGTGTGACTATTACTCGTTACAATTTTAAGTGTAGCTAATTTCTTTCTCTTTCTCCCTCTCATTTCATAAGATAATCTCAGTCTTGGCTTTAGAGCCACTGATTTACATGTATGAGCAGTTTCTCACCTGAGCAACCTCTTCTCTAGCCTTGTGTAGGGATTCCTCATGAATTTAATATGGAATTCACAGTCTGGTTTGAAAGAGTTTGGGAAGCTGTGTCAATGCTTTACGTTTCTCAAGGACACGGGTCATCGTGGTATTTTCAGGCCAGATTCTGATATCTCTTCTTCATCAACAGTTTTCCCTGCAAAAAGGTCCAAATCCAAAGGTTGAATGTAGCAGATCTAATAAAAACAGCAGAATTTTACTCTTTTTGGCTTTTACCATGTCTGCTGTGAACTTGAATAATGTTTTTTCATCATGTTTGTGAGATAATCCCTTTTTTTTTCTTTCTGCTTGGTTTATTTCTAACAATTCTGAAGGCCAATGAATATGGTATTTTCTGGAATGAAGTGTGTGTTTGGAGGCTGGGGGGAGTGTCAAGCTGTTTTTTGTCCTTTTGTTTTGAACTCCTCTTCCACAGAAGACGCGGTGTCCTACAGACAGATAGAACAATGCTATATTCCGCTTTAGCATCGAATCACAAGCAGGGTCTTTGGAATTAAATTTGGCGAATTGCCTGGATATGTCCAGTTTTTAACAAGCACTGCTTTGTGCATTAACACCCTACGCTTCCTCCCTTCCTCCCTCCCCCCAGTGCTGCCACTGAAGAGAGGAGGAGAAACAAAAAACCACCACACAGAATAAAAGCATGTTAGAGTGAAAATGGGGAAGAAAGAAGGGATGAAAAGGGCAGAAAAGATGGATGCCAGAACAGCTGTCAAATTTGTCAAAAGAGCTGGAGAGCTGGACTTACTTAAGTTAGTCACACTCCTGAGTATCAGATTACCTATGTATAATTTCTAATTTTTTTTTTTAACATTAGGAACAGTGTAGATGCAACACAACTCTTTGTACAGAACGCAGCTCAGTTTTTATCAGAATGTTTGAATGCTCATTTACCAGGACTTTGTACCCAGGCATGAGCATGTGAAAATTTGACACACATATATTCTTTCAGGGGCGGACACTGAAGCTGATGAAGGCTCTAGAGTGAGTCATATGAATGATTGAGGGGGCTGGGGGTGTTCAGCCTGGAGAAAAGATGACCTTACTGCTCTCTACAACCACCTGAAAGGAGGCCATAGCCAGGTGAGGGTTGGCCTCTCTGCCCAGGTAACCAGTGACAGGATGAGAGGTCATAGCCTCAGGCTGTGCCAGTGGAGGTTCAAGCTGGACATCAGGAGGAATTTCTGCATGGAAAGATCTGTTAGACATTGGGATGGATTGCCCAGGGAGTGGTGGTGTTTAAGGAAACATCCTGGAGATATTTAAGGAAAGACTGGACATGGCACTCTGTGCCATGATCTGGTTGTCACGGTGATGTTCATAGGTCGAACTCTGTGATCTCAGAGGTCTTTCTCAACCTAATTGATCCTGTGATTCTGGGATTCTTTTTTTGAGTATGCAGTCGAACATGTGCTGTGGTGAGGAATATAGGTTATTATTGAGCATAATAGCTAAGTCAGGGTTTGACAGATTTTGAGGTACATGTTAAAACAGTATTTTATTAAATATTATTGTTTGTGCTGCTTTTCTTTTTCTTAAATTCCTGAAGGATAAATAAATGGAAGTTTCAAGCTCAAAGGATTATTTTTTCTTGAAAGAGATCTGTGAATGTATTTATCTGATGACCTGAAAGACAGTTACCCATGAAGAAAAGTACTGTTCTACTGTTGGTAAGCTTATTGACAGAACGGTAGGTGAAGAGCCCCTTCTGACCCTCTGGTACCCTGTTTTACTTTGGTCAAGCAGTGTGACTGATTGCAAATCACCGTTAGGGTACTATTTTTACTCAGCTGAAAAAATGTTTGTCTGGTACATTTAATGCTATGTGTCATTTCAGCCTACCTACAGAGAAAATTTCAGATTTAAATGAGGATATGTTCCTAAAATCAACTGCCTTGCAGTAGCTGCATCCAGTACTGCCCTCCAAAGAGGGAGGAATCGAGAACAAGTGTGCAAATAAGCCAACCCTTTAATGAGAGAGGGGGATAATGAGGAGGTGGCCCTCTGTGCTCCCCAGCTGGGCTAAACTCATGGGAGCTGGAGTCACCAGACAAAGCTGAAAACTGAGAGCTGTGAAGCTGAACAGAATTCTTGTAATTCTTTTGAACTGCAGGCAAAATTATTTCACAGTGAAAATTATACCAGAGGAATGTATAAGCTCAAATATTTTCAGTGCAGAGAGCTAAGGGAAATCCATGGTCAAGTAAATGGCCATAACAGATGGCAAGTGTTTTCTGCATTTGCATTTTATTTTTGACCCAGGATTGAGGCTGTGGAGCAAATCTCGTTTATCCTTGTGCACTGTGTTTTGGTTCAAATCTCAGAGCAGTCCTGGAGTCCATGACCTGATTTCCTTTTGGATGAAAATGGCCTGTAATTTGCCCTCCAGGAGGGCACTTGGGAAGTTCCCACCATTGAGGGTTGCTCAGTTCATGGGGTTAGGTTAGAGTTGGTTTGAAGTCACCTCCTCTCTTCTGAAAGTGCATGGGTACTGAGACCTCAGCAGTGACTGTTCCCCCTGCAAGTCTGCTGCTATTGCTTTGCGAGTTTATTTTTCAGTTGAATCTCCAGTGACCACTTAAAACTAAGCTATAGATAGCTTTTATGGTAACTTTGCACGTGGTTTCATCATGCATACAATATGCAGGTCTATTTTCAGAAGATGTATAATCTAAGTTTTTTAACTTATTAAAAGGTGGAAGATAAATAATAAATCAGTTTAAAGTCATATGTGGTTTGAATGAAGAGCCCATCATTTTAATCCACTCCAACACCTTCAGTATTTATCAGTTAACTAAAAAAGCTGTATACTAAATCTGCCAGCACGTGTGTAGCTAGGAAGCAGAAATAGTTGCATCTGATCACTCTTGACCATGTATATGCTGTATTTTAAACCTGCACGTGATCTCCCACGTCCTGCCAGCGATCCACACTTGTTTTGGCACAAGTCTTTGTGAGAAGGTACACATCTGAGGGAAGCTGGAGAGGTGGGGAGCCCCTCTGAGGAAGTGGGAGGTCTGGGGAGCTCATACTTGTCCCTCTGTCTGCAGTGAGGGTGGGTTGTAGGTGCCAAGGCAGGCATGGGCTCACCTGGTTGCCTTCAGCAGCATCCTGAGGAATCCTGCAGGGCTGGTGAGGTCAGAGCACTGGCACTTGGGCTGTCTGGAGCAGCCTGGCAGTGTACTGCTTCTGGCAGGGGCTGTGCAGGGCCATCTCTGGGAAGCACTTCCCTGAGCCCATGGATCAAGGTGGTGGCTATGGTTGGGGGTTTTTTTCCAAATCTGAATTACTCTCTCTAAGCAACTGGATTAGCAAATAAATAAAATGAGCAGGAAAATGAGAATTTGAAAACAAAAAGTCATTTCAGTGGTCTCTAATTCTGGGTGCTTAGCTAGTGACTGCTGCTAATCTGATTTGTCTTTCTTTGAAACCTAACCAAAAGCATAAGCTCCTTGAATATATGCTGCACACAGTAATCATGTAGGTGATAAATCTGTGTAAACCTCAGCATAAGTTTTCAAAGTTTCAGAGGTAGTTTTGCTTATGAGGAAAGCTGAAGTAAGTATTTAGTTTAGTTTTTGGTTTGCTTTTATGGCACATCCCTCTCCACCCACCATAGCTCCCCAGCTGTGCTTGAATAACTGATCAGGGTTCAGAGTAGTATCTGTGCCAAGAAAATGATGCATGTGAAAAAATCAGGAGGTAAAAGTTATATCACAAGGGAGTCAAGTTATCGTGACTCATTTCACTCTGGCCTTTGGATCTGATGCTTTTTTTTTGATTTGAATTAGTTTCTGTAGTTCTCCCTTTAAACTGTGTTTTGGTTTGGCAGAGTAGACTTGATGAACAAGTAAAAGAGTCAAGTGATGCTGAAATGGTGGTGAATAAGGCTGTAGCCCAGCTTCTGAGATTCTAGAGAGTTTATTCAGGCAGAAGGGCCACCAAGTTGGCCGAGGGATGGAGTACCTCTGCTGTGAAGAAAGGCTGACACAACTGTATTTGTTCAGCCTGGTAACAAGTAGGCTTTGGGGTGACCTAACTGTGGCTTTCCAGTACCTGAAGTGAGCCTACAAGAAAGATGGAAAGAGACTTTTTACAGGAGCATGTAGTGACATGACAAGGGGGAATGGCTTCAAACTGAGAGTAGGTTTAGACTAGATATTAGAAAAAATTCTTTACTGTGGGGGTGGTGAGGCACTGGAACGGGTTGCCCAGACAAGCTGTGGGTGCCCTGTCTCTGGAATTGTTTCAGGCCAGACTGGAGCTCTGAGCAACCTTGTCTAGTGGAAGGTGTCCCTGTCCACAGTAGTGGAGTTGGAACTAATTTATCTTTAAAGTCCCTTCCAACCCAAACCATTCTATGATTCTATGATATTTTAGTCAAAATGGAGACATACCACAGCTTGTGGCAGCCCAGCAGCAGAAACCCTCATCTCTTGCTGGGCCTGGTGGGAGCTGTGGCTCTTCTTCAGGAGGTCCAGGTCTGCATGGGGCAGGGCTGTGCACACCACTAAGTGCAGCCAGAGGTGGCTGTGTCCTCAGTACTGTGGCTCATTAGGGTTGATTTCAGAGTGACACCACTGTTCATAAGGTCCCAATGTCGTCTCTGAACATTTTACTGGAGGGTCATGTCAAATTAGCTCTGATTGGGGTGCTTTGTGTGCTCATGGAGCATGTCTGGGTTTAGCTGCACTAAAAAGAAAGTCAGTTTGTGTGCTTCCCACCACAGTGTGGGACAAGAGGAGTGGCAAGAGGGGATGGCTGGGAGATGTGTCAGAAATGCACTTATCTCTAAATAGTAATTTTTAGGGTTTTTTGCTGCCCAGCTGTTCAGTCTCCATGTGTTGTTGTAAGAGGTCAGTGCTGATTTTGCCTGTTGAATTTAGCATTAGGGTTCCCTGGCTATTGAAAGGATTGCTGCAGTGTCCCTATTTTTTTGTTTGTTTTTGGCTGAAGCGTATCACTTAGTTATAATTCACATGATATTGTCTGTCACTACTAAACCGCAGCGTTGCCCTTGTCAAAACTTGGCTCCAGCTGTTCACCAGTGGTGTGAATGGTGTTGGAGTGTGCACATCTGGTCGTTTTGGAACAGGTTTAGTACATTCTTTCCTGTGCTAGTTTAATTTCCAGCTGTAAAGCAGACAGACACAGCACTAAATTACTCAGTTTCAGATAAATGCTTTCTTTGTGACTGCTTTGTGAAAATGATTTATGGCAATACTCTGTATCCTGATACGTTTCTTCCCCTTGTTCTGCCACTTGCCCAGAGTCTGACATCCTCTAACTTGTGTGTTAGTCTCTGCATCTGCTTACCAAGTATATAATTATTACATAAGCTGAAGATACGGATTGTGTCATTAAAGCAATAAATTGAAGTAGAAATTTAAATTTCATACCTTTTGGCAGTTGCAGAAATTTAGAAAAATTTAAAAATTGAACTTTTGCCCATAAGTACCAGCAACTTCTCTGTCATGCACTTGAGAAGAGTTTTTGTAATCTGTTTCAATACTCTTAAAATAAAGCTAGGAAAAGGGACTTTTGCTGTCTGGGAGAGACAGAAATTGATTCAGGACAAGCAAAATTAGATTTTTTTTCTCATAGAATTTTCTGTGGATTTGTTTTGATTAGCAAAGCCATTTTTCAGAGGGGAGCATGTGCAAAGATAATTACTGATCTGGCATAGATCTCAGTGATGCTCAGATTCAGCAGAGTTCCATTTTCAAGACTTAAAATAATAAACTGAAACTATTTATTTTCCCTTGCAGGCTTAGATCTTGTATTTCTTTCTAAGTAATAAATGGAAGAAGGAGAAATGGAGGGTGCCTTTGACCTTGTCACTGGTAGTGTCTCTGCTTCTTGCATCTTCTCTGAGTGAAGATGTTAAGGCTGTACCTGCTTTATCTTTGCAGTTTCTAAGAGGATCCATCTACTTTGTTTTTCAGTAATAATGATCAGTCCATACTAGTTTGGTTATGAGTCATTATAAGAGAGAAGTGTCATTTATTCCTTAAATTTGAGCAAAGAACTTGAACGCTTGCGGTTACCTGTGCTATGGAGGTGGAAGCTTTCTGTGTTTTTTAAGGTACAGTGTCTTTTACAGTGAGTTGCTGGACTTTGCTTCCTTCTTCAGTTCTCAATTGACTGGTTGAGAGTGCTTTTTGTCCCACGTCCGCCCAGCATTGTCTGTCTGCATTGTTGCTGGAACCAGCTGGTGCAAGCTGTTACCAGTTTGCTGCTTTAGCAGTTCTGTGGATAGTATGATATATCACTTTCTCAAGAAAGTGATGTTTCCAGGACTAGTCAAAACAGGTGCTAAGTGCTAGACAGAGAGACCATGGGAAGTGTGGGTGCTGATAACTTGCTGTTTGTCACCTGACCAGAATTAGTGTACATTATTGCTGCTTTTTGCTTGGGATGCAGAGAACTTGCTGCAATTATCTGCGGTCTTATCTTGAAAACGTCTCCATTTTATTCTGCTTTGTAAATGACTTTGAAAAACACCTCATCCAGTTCCAGCAAAGAGGAAGCCACCTAACTGTTTATTGGTTGTTCCATTGGGAAGATGGATAGTTGAAGTGGACACCCATGAAGTGGAAACAGAAGTGTTTGTTTTGTACCCTCTGAGCCAATCTGATCAGGCTGTAGATGGTGGAAGCTGCATATTTGAATTCCTCTCTGGATACATATTAGAGTGCTCTGTAATCTCTTTACAACCTTTCTACTTGTGTGGAAGTTATTTCTGTTGTACAGGCATTTTCCCTCTGTCTCAAAACAGTGTAAGTGCATTGACCATGGTATTTTTAGCACTATACACTCTTCTCTGTTCTCTTTGCCAACTTAATTTAGCTAAGTTAGCACACCGCTGAGTTAAAATCATTAAAATGCACTTACTAAGTAAATCACTCAAAAGCATTTTACTCTTAAACTATAAATGACTACTACATTATTTGAATTTGGTGTAGGTCAATTTGAAGGCTCATTTTTTTTGCAGACTCCTGATAGGAAGGTGGTTCACGTGAAGAGAAGCACTTCCTGAGAAATTTCTTTTTTTTTTTTTTTTTTTTTTTTTTTAGCTGAAAGAATTCTACACCAATGTGGAAGGTCATGTTTTGTTTATTGGGAGGGAGGCAGAATGCTGTTTCTCAGATGGTTTTATGGAGCTGAGTTGGAGCTTGGACAGTTAAATTGTATTTATTTGCAAGAGATTACTACTCCTGTAAAATCAGTCAGAACGCAGTCTTTGGGTTTTCCCTCTTCTAAGCCTTTGAAAATGCTTAGTGCACATTTGTGCACTGGCACACATACCCATGCATATAAATATAAAAAATCTCTTCTACATGGTCAGAGTATTTATCTAGTACTGTAATCCTTCTGTTTTACCATGAAATGCATATGTTACATTCGCTGGAATATTTTATGTGAATTCCTGTTGAACTTGCTAAATGTCTGTTACAGCTCATAATAAAATCAACTCTTCATGTGCAGCAAGTTTGTTTTTTAAGGCTCTTGGTTGTTTTTACAGTGCAGTTAGATTTTTTTTTCCTCTGTTATGGTAGAAGACTTTTGACAAGTGTGGTGGCTCTTAGCGAGAGGTCAGTGAGGCTGAAGTCGCCAACAAACCTCACTATTGCAGGAAAAGAAAAGCACACCTTTTGGGGTACTTTGTTATGATCACTGCTTGTTCAGAGAAGGATTTGCTGGTGCTTCTCTGTTCTGTCAGTGTGAAAACCACTAAAATGTTCAAAGCAGATTAATAATGACTTTTGCTCCTTGATCTGTCACTTCTGTGTAAGTGCTTTATTGAGAGATCAGAGAGGGAAATCCAGTGAAATATTTAGGGGACCGGAGCATATGAGAGAGGAGTCGGAGGGAAGGAGGAAGGCTGGGGTTGAGGGGCTGGTCTAATCCCCAAATCATAATGGACATGTGTGAGAAAGTGCAGGTAAATATTTCTTATGTGTGCACACCACAAGGACAGAGGACAGTTGTCACTTGTTGCAATATTTTTTTTTCTTTTTTATTGGACATAAGGAGAAAAATCTGTAGTGAGAGTTATTAAGTGCTGGAAGTCACTCAGATTATGAAAACTTTGATCTTGGATATTTTCAAAACTCAAATGGCCAAGGCCTGGAAACCTAGTCTAACTTCAAAACTGTCCCTTTTGTAAGCAAGAGATTGGATTTATTCATCTCCCAAGGCCCCTTCCAAATCACTCTAGCTTAATTTGCACAATTCATAAGACACCTTTGTGGGGTGTGTATGGTCCTGTTTCTTCCCCCATTTCTCCTGCATCCTCTCCAGGGAAATACGGACACACAACTGTGGGAGAGATCCCTGGCATGAAAAAGACTCTGTAGGTTTATTATCAGTTACTTGAGAAGGTCCTGTCAGACAACTGGTCTTTCAAACTGCTGCTAAACTTCACAGAAAAACTTAATTCTGTGATTTGTCACCACGCTCTAGGTGAAAAAGATGCAAGTCAAATTTTAAATAGATACTAAATAGGCGCTAAATATCAGTGGGAATATGTTCCTGTAACTCTTAATAGCTTTACATGACCTTGTAGTCATATATAACTTATCATACATAACTTTTTGCAATGTCCTACTGTGAGGTGAAGACTCTGCAATGAGGTCAAGTTTCAGCTCTCATTTAATACATATTTGGTGTCTCCTCCCCACTTATACAGACTTAGATCCTGTTACTATTGTTTGTTGACAGCCAACACCTTCAAATACTTCATTAATGGAAGATTTAGTCCGAGTGCTTGTCGTTTAAGCATTATGTAATGAGTCAGGCCATTTTATGAGTATTCATTCACATGATCACTGCATAAGGCTGAAACTAGGCAACGATAGGTGGACCGTGGAAATGGCATCAGTCAACAGAAGACAATTTTCCATTTTCACCTGGAAATGGCAAACATTTATTTTAAAGGGTTGATGAAATTTTAATTATTTCTCTATACATTAGCTAGTCATAGTAATTGCTTTACCTGTGACCGCCTCTGCTCAAGGATCAGGTCACTATTTTAAGAAGCCAGAATAAGTAGTACGGCCAGTGTTAGGCATTTTCCCCTGTTTGAAAAACTATCGTGTTTAAGCTGAGGTTTTTTAAAATTTTCTGCCACTTGGAATAATCAGTGACTCTTGTGTTTCAACTAAACAGAAAAAGAAACCAAAAATAAACAGGATGCCTACTACAGTGCTGATTGGTAGCTGGGAGCTTGTTCTCCCTGCTCAATCACATAAAGGATCTACATCAAAGTTGTCAGTGCCAGCAGTTCTCTCATTAGGTATGTTAGGTACCTAACAGGGGGAGAAACCAGGGAGCCGTGGTGCACCTCAACCCTCTGTGTCGCCATAGAACTGCCCAACTTTTCAACTAGTTCCATGTATGAATTGTATGATGTAACTGATTTCACAGACACACAAAATATTTGACATTATTATTCCTTGTTAGTGGATTAAAAGATTTGTGTATTTTTGAAGCGTTTCCATAGACACTCATTGAAGTGTTTTCTTACATACAGAAGAGTGCTACTCAGTGTTTTGAACCATCGAGACTGGGTTTTAACCAGTGTATAAAGGTGTGTCTAAAATATATCTGTTGGGTTTTAGACAACTGTCATTGAAATTTGTCACTGTTATGTGGTTAAGGTTATTCTGTTATAGGTTCATAACTGGACTTTTCCTGAATGGAAAAATTGCTTTTAAGAAACTGATGACCAAACAGAGCAAATACGTATATTGAATAGTTATATTTGTGGAGTGCAGCCAATACCAATGTGTGGAAAGAACTGCGTAAGTCTTAGGAGATACTGGAAAGATCTGGTCGCTAATGAACTATAAAAGATTTTCAGAAATTACTGGTCTTACTTTTAAATTTTCTATTGCTTTCTGTGACAGCTTTAAGGACAGAGATGCCAAAAATCTATGGTTAAAAGCTGTTATGCATTATCCAGAGCATTACAGTGCCATTTCCTTAACTTTATAGTTAAGCAAAGAAAAGTAACTTCTACAAAATTTCATTTTAAAGCATTAGCATATATAAGCAGAAAACAGGAAAAAAAGAGCTTAGTTGTACTATTCTTGTGGCAATAAAAACCTCAGCATGATCGCCCTTATTTTACTGACCTGATGAGAAATAATTGTTATGCTTTTAAAATATTCTTCTTTATGGCTGAACAACAAAATACCAAAGGAATTACCCTTTTCTGTCACGTACCATCCAGCAAAAGATATTTGGGTAGCTGAAATTGGTGGAGAAAGCCTTTATTTCCTCTGACTCTTTGGATCAAAAAGGAAATTGCAACTTTGCTCTTCATAAAACCCTGTCAAATGCCTTGAAATGAGTCTTTGCTTTCCTTTGAAAGGTGGGAGGTGTTGTCAAGGTAGTAGTTCAAGTCATGAGGCGGAGCAGGGGTGAATTGTTAAGGCTAAGAGCTTTTCCTCCTCTCTTCAGACCTTTGAAAATGTCTTAGATTGCCATTCACCTCTGGTGAATGCATTTCCTTTAAGTGCTAATCTCCTGTCAGCTCTCTAATAGATACATGGCTGTTGGTGAAAGCACTTGTAAAACAAAAAAAGGTGAATTAAATCTGGTAATCACATCACCATGAGAAAACACACTGATATCTATCATTCCCTTGGTTCTTGCCCAGCTGCTTGCAGTCTGTGTGCAATTCCAGCACACATTTTTGTCCCTCCTTCTGGAAAACCTCCAGGGACTGACAGTGTGGGCAGCTCTAGGTGACCTGTTCTGGTCCTTACACCTGGGGTGGGCATTTGTCTTTGTTTTTTCCATTGTTCCTCTCCCCTCCATCACTGTCTCCTCACAGTTTTGTAATAACCAGTCTTTTCTTTTTATCATAATTTTAAGCTCTGTCCTGGGTGAATAGGGAGGATGTTACACTCTGATCCTCTTTGCAGAAACCTTTCAGACATCAAAATCTTTTGTCATGCTTCTTTCTTTTCTTGATAGACTATCAATCTAGTGACAGAGGGAGGTCTATCAGAGTCTAAAAAGCGACGATATCTGTGAGCTCATAGGTGTGTTCAGTAACCAATATGGAACATAAGCAGTTGGGAAAAAGCGTGGGTACACTTTCTTCCTGTTGGTCACTCTTGCCTTGATTTACCTGGCCTTAATCTGTGATGATCAATTAGTGACCCATAATGCTCAATAACACATAAATCACAGAGAACACTGACTTCTAAACAGCTGGGAGCAGTAGTTTCTTACAGTTGCTTGTTTATTCTTACCTATCCAGTCCAAGCACCACCTGTGGGTGGATTGGAAGGGTGGACTTGCTTCGCAATAGCTGGGGTTTGTGACTGTGGACCAGACTGTGCCCAGACCTGAGCAGCTCTTCACGCCTGGGTTAGTCTCCACAACACCTGCAGTGAAATGCTTCTGCTTGAACCAGCATGGGGGATTTTAATCTGGCCTTGCTTGAAGCTGCTGTTGTCACTTCTGTGGAGTGCAAAGGGCAAAGAGAGGTCTTTCTGCTGCTTGGGCTCAAAAGGGCCTGCTGGTTCTGGTAAACGTCCCCATCCAAGATCCAGAAACAGTGCCAGAGAGCCTGGCTTGAGGATTTGTGGTTTTATGGTTTCTTTAAAACGTATATTAATGAGGTGGACAATGCAGACTGCCTACAGAAGTTCTAGATGTTGTTGCCTGAAAATCTTCCTGCTCAGGAAATAAAAAATGGCTTTTTAATAAAAAGCTTCTTTTGGATTAAGCAAAAGCTTAATCCAATTCAGAGTGGAGTTTGCGTTGGTGTGTGTAAGCTCTGAAATAAGTCTTGGCTTGAGCTGCATTTGTTAGTCCAGTGGGAAATTATAGCTCTTAAATTGAAAGAATCTTGTTTGGGGGTACACATGTGGCCTCTTGCATGTTTTCTGCATATTTTCATCAGCCAGTAGTTGTTCTAAGGAGGCAGAGGGTATAAGGAGGGGGCCTTTGTATATACAGGAGTTTGAGGTGATGATTTAACTGGGCAGACAACAGAGGAAAACCAGCTGGCCTCTATTAGTTTCTCCTATCAGAAATGGGATTTGACATCAGTAGATGAGGCTTTATTGTGAACTGCAAGAGGATGTAGGGATGACAGCTTAACCCCAGCCTCTTAGTGAAGATTCAGTGGGATTTCTGTTTGCTGAATGCCACAGCACTTTACATGACGCCCAGGAAATACTACACGTCATATTATTTGCTGTTTTTTCACTTGTGCTCTTCTGAGTATAATAATGAACTTCAGATGGAAGAGAGGGGTTAAAACAAAACTGAGTAATACATGAAGAGATTCTAAAGGCTGCCAGTGATGAAGCTTGCTTTGATGCCTTGTTCAAACACTGGTCAAGACATAATTGAAACCCTGGTCCTGTCTCCAGTCCCTTTTCCCCTTGGTTTGAGTGAACCCACACACCTGCCTATGCGACTGAAAGCCTGCTCAGCTGGGTTTGTGGTGGCCTCTACTGGTGTTCCTCTGCAAGGCAAAAAAAGTCACAAGCTCAGCTGTTCTAGTTTGCTCCTCTGAAAACATAGTAGTCCAGAAAATCTCTCCTTGTTAAGTGAAGTTATGGAAAAGAAAGATGAGAAAAGCGCTTCTAGTGCATCTGCTGTTGTGCCGCTTTGAATCAAGACCTACCACTGAGAGTGCAGCTCTCAAAGCTGGGTGTTCTTCTGCTGACCATTATGGGGCCTCTGAGAGCAGCTGTGGCCTGGGACAAACTTGTCTCGAGCCTCGAAGCAGCTCCTGCCAGCTTTGGTGCTGGGTTGCAGCTGCCAGGCAGCTGGGGTCAGGCAGCTGGGGGAGTTGGGGTGCTCTGCCCTGTGTGCTCCTCAGTGAGCCTTACTTGTTTTAGATCAGGAGTATCTGCACTCAGGCTTAACCTGTTCCTGCCATTCCAGAGTAATTTGATCCCACAGGTCATTAAAGCTACTTAGAAGCCTTCCAGCTATTGTGGATGAAATAAAATTAATAAAATCAAGAGAGGCCTTGAACATGTGTCCGTGAGAGGATGCTTTGAATTGGTGTGAGTACAGGGCTCTTCCCTGCTCCTGCCAGGCCAGAGAAAGCGTGTCAGTGGGTTTGCACGCCAAGGGAAGCACGGTGGGAGAACTTGGAGCTGGGGCAAGAAACATCACTGAGAGGAGTTGGTGTCGAGGTTGTGTCTCTGTCCTTCTCAGCTGAAGAGCAAGGCATTCCTGTGAGCAGCAAAAGGCCTTCTTGCTTCAGGTTTAAATGACTCTTCACATGCTTGTGAACATTGCATTAGGACCTGTTTGTAACCTTTTGCCAGTGGGGGAGAGGGGGCCTATGGGTGGTTTGTCCACCAGGTGTGTTTATTTTTTATTAGGAACTAGAAAAGTTTCCAAGCTCTGGGATGTTCTGGTCCCTCCTGGCAGTTGTAGTCCAAGGAAGGTGTAGCTCCTATCTTTGTTTAGTTGGTTTTTTCACCCTTAGACGCCCAAAAGTTGACTCTTGAGCTGTTAGAGCAGGGGGTAAGAGCTTCTCAAATCTCCCTGTGAACTGAGCTGCTATGCTTATCTAGCTCATGAGGATGGCAGTCTGGTGCAGAAAGTCAAAGCTGTTGGAAAGTCATGAGCCAAAAACACATGGTGTGGTTTTGAATGTTGTGCTTTGAGTTTATCAATTTTGCCTCTTGGTCAATAGTTAAAGGCTACATATTTAGGCTTTTTAGCAGAAAAAATCCAGGCTAGAAAATTTGAGTTTGTATTTTGTTTTAAACAACTTCTAGGTCATGTTTAACAGTTGAAAAGCAGAAGCCCTGTTAAAAGCACTGAATATCATGAGACTTGAAATAAAATCATGAGATGGCAGTGTTGCTTTTAGCAGCTGATCTCTTTGGCAGTGCTTCGTTTTCTAGGTCTCTGTGCAAATGGTGTTTGCTTGCTAAAAGCCTTGTATTGACAAATTGCAGCCAAGGCTAAATGCATGATTATTTCCACTATCTAACCTGTTTATCACTTTTGTGTTGCTTCTGGATTGTCAGTTGAATTTTTCACAGGCACAAATTAGTGCACTTGTTTTCCTGGCAGAGCATGGATTTTGAATATGGTTAAATGTATTTAAATTAATCTGACATCTGGGGATGTGGGTAGTGAGAACAGGTTTCCATGTTACCAGCTAACTTTAGCCTTGTAGCTGAGGAGACTCTCTCTATCTAACCGTGTGGGGTGGCAGGAGGGAGCTCTGCCATGCTCCGGCAGTGCTGCCTGTCAAGAGCGCCTGAAGGGACTGGCCTTTTGACTGATGTGCTTCAATTTAACCCAACCCATTTCGACCACAAGGGCACTGTTGGCCTAAGAACAACCAGGGAGCTTTCCCATACAAATTCAAGTGATCCTTAAATGTATTCTGGCTGCTTCTGTCCTTAGCTTTTAGCCTGAGTCTGTTTAGGCATGCTTTGAAGGAGGGCATTGCCAGCAGTTGTGAGGGTACCTTATCTGGTGCTACTAGTCAGCAGGCAGTGCTTTATCAGTTTAAGTGTTTCAGATTTAAATGTGTAAGACCCTGCCTCCCTGGGCTTGCCAGGTACATCAAGACTCAGCTAACATTGGCCACCAGAAGAGGTTTCTGTGAAGTCAGTGTCACATGCTGCTTGCGAACCGTGGTCTGCTGGCACTGTAATAACACTGCAGTGCTTCCATATTGAGTTTGAAAAAGGTCTCAGCTTACTTATGCAGCCCTTTAAACAGGATCTAGTCCTTAGCAAGATCTTTCTCTGTGGATCAAAGAGTAACTATACCCTTTAGGCACTTGGGAGTTTTTTTCCCAAGTCTTTTCTTCTCGCCCCAAAGCTTTCCTGAAGTTTGTATCCTCAAAGGGTGACGTTTTTCTCCTTTCAGCTGAAATAATGGCTGCTCTTGTTGCACTTGAATAACATTGATGATGTCCTTTGAGCAAGGGGAGGCAGAAGCATTTCCTGGCTAGACAGCAAACCAAACTGGCACAGGGATAAGCTTTTAAACAGCTTCCATGCTGTGTGGGCAGCCTTCTTCAGGGAACGCAAGGATGGGAACTTCACTTCAATATATGGAATCTTTGCATGGAAATCAACAGCCTTACTTTACATGAATATGTTATAGAGAAGAAGAATTGGCTGTGGCTGAGCAAGGTGGTGGCAGCTGCCTCAGAGCTACAGCAAACTCAGGTGGCCGAGCTCAGCTGCGTGGTGCCCTGGTGGTGGCCTCTTGGTCCCTTGCAGTGCCGTGAGACTGGAAGCAATGAAACGTCCTAGCAGTGTGGACTCGGGAGGAACAAGTACAAAAATGGAGAGTTGAAATAGAGCAATGAAATGTAAAAATATTCCATCCTGGAAAGGGCCTTCATGCCATTTAGAAAGGAAAAGGGATGCGCCTGCGTCCTTCTGCCAAGATCCTCAGTGCACATTGGCTTGGCTTCAGTAATTTTTAATAGAATTCAACTTCAAATGCTTCCAAATGAGCAAACAGGAGTTGAATTAACTTTAAGGACTCTTCTCCCTTTGAAAGACAGAGATAACAAAGAAAAATTCATTATAGATATGAATGAATTGCAGATACCTACCTGTGTCTTGTTTTGGGGCTTTTTTGTGTTACTGAAACTTGTGCACGGCTGTTCAAGCTCTGTAAGAGCTGTCATGGTGAGGGTTAATTTTGAAAGGCTGTAATTTAGAGGTAGGAAAGGGTTCAGGATTTCAGGGAAAACTTCAGCACTATGTGTTCCAAGTACCCACTAACAGCTTGAATTTACCAATTCCAAACCCTCAGGGAGTATAAGGGGAAAGAGATGCAAAAAAATGGCCAGATTCACTTTCTAACATCTGCTTTTGTCACTGAGTCAGAATACCAGGTTATTGCTCTGACACAGCTGGGCATCATTACTTATGTTTTTAAGCAACATGAAATTCCTCTTCCCGTGTTCCCACAAACATCATGCTATAGATATTTTTTCTGTGTATACATATGGACATGTTTATTTCCTAGGGGATGAATGGACTCTCATAGTGCTTATTTTCCCATGCCATTATTTCAAGACGAGTTGATGGTTGTAAAAGATAATTCCCCAAAGAGGAAGATACCAGGTCTAGCTTCTTTCAAAGCTTGTCTCAGGCCCAGTGCTTGTTAGTTAAAGAGGAGGTTTCTTGCTGTGTACTGTGGGTTGAGAACTCTGAAGGGGACAGTAAAATGTTTTGTTGCTCCACATAAAAGAGAATAATTTTGTCCTCCTAGTTGCTCCACCTAATTTTTTCAGTTAGATGTTTGCCTCAGGCTGAGTGGATACAATCTGTACTGTAGGCTGGATATAATCTCCATGAAAACTTTGAGTTGTTTTACACAGAGTACCTTCAACGATGGGTTTGTTAAAACTTTGTCACCTTGTTCTCAGAAATGTCAAGTGAGGAATTTCATCTTGATTGTCTTAAGTGGATTAGCCCTGGCAGAGCCACAGTGCTACTCAGTCTTCAAGGTGCCTTCAAGGTTGCAGTGTCATAATGGCTTTAGCAATATTGCTCTCAAAATGCGCCCGTTAGCAATTTTCAGCATTAATGATAAACAAAATGAAGTGAATTCATGCAGAAAAACTTTACAGGGAGTTTAATCTATCACAACGTAGAAGTGTTTAGCTGATATGTAACTTTTTGTGCTTTAACTGTTGTGGAATTCTGGGGTTTTTTTAGCAAATGTCCTGTTTCAGAAACTGTTGCAGCTGGTTGACAATGTGTTTGGTTCAGTTAGTTTTGGAACTGAAATTCTTGTTCGAGATTTTAAAGAGCCAAGGCACAACAATATTAAAGTGGGGTCCCCTAATAACTTCAGGCATTTATGAGCAAACTGGGGGAGAGCGGGTGTGAAATTCTGTGCTAAGGACGAATGACTGGGAGCCTGACTTGGGTTCACCTCATGGGTTTGTGTCATGTTGATCTTAAATGTCAGTCCCCTCAAAGCTGAGGATGGATAACACTTGTTTCACTGGTGAAACAGAGCTTTGAATGGATGTTGTTGTTGTTTTTGATGTGCAGCTTCCACAAGCAGATCAGTACAATGTCTGACAGACTGTTTCAGGTAACAGTTGACAGTGTTGCGGAGTGTAGATTAAACAAGGGTTACACCTGACTTTAAAAATTGTTAAAATTGCTGCTGTTCTCATGCAGATGTTGGCTGTTGCAAGGGTGTTTTGGGATTACAGCATTATGACTCAGAGGTGCCATCCTATCTCCTCCAGTGCTGTTTATCCATCTGCACTGACAGGTTTCTCCTGACTGTGCAGGGATGAAAGGGAAAGAGACAAGTCTAGATCTGATGATTGGCTGTGTAATTCTCATACTTCAAAGGCTATTGCTTGTTCTTGTCACCTTCTGCACTATTTATGTTGTATGTAAATCATCTGATCCACATTGGGCTCCTAATAATTCTCAAGCTGTTTGCCCGAGTTGCTCATCACTGTCTTTGCTGCTATAGAAACAAATTGTTCCTGGTTTCATAGGAGGAGTATTTTCTTTTTCTGTGATTTGGTTACGATGCAGCAGAAATTGAGAGTCCAGGCATTGTTCTCTATAACCAGGTGCTTTTGGAAGAGTTTTTGGAGGATGGATGATGCTGCCTAACATTTGTTGTTTGTTCTGTTTGGAAAACCAAGTGAAAGAGGCGGGGGATGGGTATTCAATCATATTTGCTGCATTCTGTTAAGGGAAGCATTGCCCAAAAGTCTTGCAGGAACACGTCATTTTAGAAAATGAATGACTGCCATTGTCTTTCGCTTGTCCTTTGTACCTTCATGACAGTATGACTAGTGTGTTCCCATTGACTTTTTCCATGCCAGCATTGGGCAGCCACTAGTTATTTGACAGAATCACAGAATATTCTGAGTTGGACCCATAAGGTTCATCGAGTCCAGCTCTTAAGTGAATAGGCGGACAGGGATCACATCCACAACCTTGGCATTATTAGCACCATTTTCTCACCAATGAGTTCTTTGCATCATTGTGAACAAGAAGTGATGAATGGAAAAAAAAATCCCTTTCCTAATTGTGGTATCCTGTGCATGCACTAGTGGGATTTATGGTGGTACAATGCCAACTTTTGCCTGCTCTTAGCTAACTTGCTGCTGGATTGTTACTAAGTATGTTCCCAAAAGCACTAAAGTCTATTAAATTGTTTTTCCTTTTTAATGTATATGAACAATGCATGTTTTTATGCATGCAAACCTTTTTTATGCATGGTGAAGGGTTTGGAGGAAAAGCTGTATGAGGGATGGCTAAGGTCACTTGGTCTGATCAGCCAGGAGAAGAGGAGATTCAGGGAAGTCTACAACTTCCTCGTAGGGGGAAGCAGAGGTGCAGGCACCAATCTCTTCTCTCTGGTGACCAGTGACAGGACCCAAGGGAATGACACGAAGCTGTGTCAGGAGAGGTTTAGGTTGGATATTAGAAAAAAGGTTTTCATTCAGAGAGTGGCTGAGCACTGGAATGGGCTCCCCCAGGAAGTGGTCACAATGTCAAGCCTGACAGAGCACATGAATCAGTTGGACAATGCTCTCAGGCATCACAATCTCATGGTCTGATTCTTGGGGCTGTCTTGTGCAGGGCTGAGAGCTGGACTGCGATGATCCATGTGGGTCCCTTCTAATTTAGAATATTCTGTGGAAGAAGCTATTCTGACGTGAGCTGGATTGCTACTCAGACAATTCTCTTGACTTTCATTGTGCATTTTTTTTTGCACAGACTTTCTGGTTCTTCATAATGGTGCCATGTGTATGCAGAAAGAGTTCCCTGTCTGGAAAGGTGGTATTTAGCTAAATACCCCTTTCCCTATCAGGCCATGATCTCAAACATCTCAAGGCTCAGGTTTGGATAAAATGTGTCCTGGTTTCACTACTACTTTGTCCTTTTAGTCAAGGGATATTCCCTCCCATCTGTTTGGTTTGCTTTATTTTTTTTTTCTTTTGTTCAGCTCCACTTATCTGTATGGCAGAGGACTCAGTCTCGGATGCCATCAGTCTGCTTTCTTCTCCTGGGGCAGCAGGAGCCTTCTCCGTAACTGAGCACCGTAGGTGTTAATGCAGTAATACCTGTGCTGATGGTGACAGCTGACAGCACATGGCTGCTTCTCGGCAGAACAAGAATGCCCTCACAAAGCAGAGCTGAAGGGTGGGCAGATCGGTTGCATTTCACCAGGTGGAGCAAACTTGCATCTAAATGGCTGTGGATTCCCCTTCTTGGAACCTTCAGTCGATGTTCATCCTGCTGTTGCTGAGTATTGGTGCTCTGGGTTCTGCCTGTCAGCGAAACTGCAGCAGTGTTTGATTTCAGATTTAGTGGGACGCACTGCTAACAAACTGAGGAGGAGGGAGAGGGAACAGAGGAATTGAGGATCATTTTGACTTACTGGGCTCACAAATCAGGTCCTTGAGTGACAATGGATGGAGGAGAATGAGCTGCATCACTCCCACCCTGTCTTCCCCTTTCAGTAGTTTATACCTTGAGGGTACATTGTTTTAAGCATATCTAAATTATTTGCTCAATTTTTCATCCTTAAATTTGGCAGGAAATGCTTCAGAAATAAGCTGCCTTTTTTTTTTCCTGACATTGAGGGTTTTAATGTAAAAAATGAGATTTCTAATGAAAATAGAAAAATTGCAAGCAACTCATTAAATTACATACTAGCTAATGATCTGTGTCTTTCTCATACCTAGCCATCCTGAGGGTAAACCTTGGTATTGGACATGGAAATGAAGATGAACTCTTTGCGTCTTTGTGATTTACAGCCAATGAAACTTGACAATGGAACAAGAGAAAGCTGTTAGAAATACCCTTTTGTCTACCAGTGTAAGCAAGGGAGAGTGACCAGTGCCCTGCCAGGAAGATTTGGCTGTGTGGTGTGTGCTGCCGTCCTGTTTTGAGGTGGATCAGGTGCAGGACTCAAGAGATGCTCCGGAGCACAAAGGGTTGGAGGCGAGCGGGTGAAACACTGACTGACTTGTGTTGGCAGATGGGAATTGAGGGATTCATTAGTCATGCTGTAGTCTCTCATTTTGCAGTTTGTCATGATGAAATGAGAAAAAAGAGTTAGCTTGCAATAGCTGCAGAGGGCTTTTAAATACTGCAGGTTGAAGGCTGCTGTGCTTGAGCAATGTTTTCTTCTACAGCATTTGATCATTGAGACAATAGTCTTGCAGATCAGAGAGACATACATGATGGGATTAGCATTACCAGCTCCTGTTGATTGCAGAAGTGCTGGATCTGATTTGGGAATAAGCAGAGAATGGTCCAAAGAGACTTTATTCTAAATGCTTTTTCTGTAAGACAACCTCTCTCAACTTCTGCATAATTGTGCAGTACTGCAGTTCTCATTTGACAAAATTAGGGTCTGTTCCAGTAAAAAACAGTCCACTGGAAGATAAACAATTTATTTTTTTTCAAAGCATCTTATTTACGGTACCTATTTGATACCCAAATGTGTATTCTACATCTGTCTTTGCTTGCTCTCTCCCCAGGAGGCTGTAATGTGCTTACTTAAGAGAACCTTTGCCTTGCTGTTCTTCAGTGATTCACTTTTTTTGTGTGGAAATTGGGTCTAGACCTGTGCTGTCTGTCAAAGAAGTATAGGATATGAGATACGTTGTCCTGGTCACATCATTTTAATTTTAGATGACAGAAGGGAGGAGGAAGACAAGCAAGTCTTTCCAACCACCTACATCTTCAGGGTTGAAGTCACAAGCGTTTAAAAGGGTGTTAGAAATGATTAGCTATGAAATCATCCATGTAGGTTAATAGATGGGTAAATATACAATGAAGTGAAAAATGCCATAGAACTAATAGCTGAAGAGACATGAGTATTTGTAACCTCACTAATGTCAGTGGCAAAATGAAGTACTCTGGAATAAATTAGAATAACAATGAGAGAAGTAAGCTTATGAAAAGTTTGAAGTATTTTCTATCAGAATTGGGCAACATTTCTCAACCAGTCATGTCCCAGAGGTACACTTCTGCATGAGAAAACACGGTCAAGCCTTGTGAAGCAATCCATCCAAGAGGAAACCCAATTAACGGGCCATTTTGCAGTGCTTGCTTGGTACAGGAAAATGCAAAATTCCTCCACAAAATGGGATCAGTTTAAAGGGACTAAATGCTGGCAGCCCCTGGGTGAGAGTCTTCCCAGCTCGGTTTTACCCCTTCTCCTACTGACGTGTAAGTAAATAGAGAGGTTTAAAATAAGTGTTCCTCAGTGTAGTAAATGCATTTTCACCGAAGTCTTTCACCAAGTTTTCCTCCTAAGACATTAAATGTTGTTCTTTCCCCATGCTCTCTTCTGTCCTTGTTGCTCTGCAAGCATTGGAAATTTTTCATGTTAGCTATCAGCAATTACTCTCTGGGTTGTAGTGCTTGTCACAAATACCCTTTTAGCTCTTACAGGAGGGGAGATACTGTCGTGTTTCAGACAGTTTGGGTAAGTATGATGTTTGGAAAGGATCCCAGGGCATTGTTCTTGAATTAAGGGAACCGGTAATTTCTTTTCCATTTCCTTGTTAGTTGCGAGTATCCAGTAGAAGCAGCTGATTGCTGAGCTTTCCAGGTATGGTGCCTTTGGGGTGCTTAAATACAAACCAAGAGGCCACAACTATTTATCTCTTAAGGGGCTGCTTCTGGACAAATATGACCAGGGTCCTTGCAATGCTGAGCAGAACTAACCTCACAAAAACTGAAGCCCCCATCTTTGAATAGCTTCTTGATATATGTGCAGTGCGAGAGAAGCTTTTTTACACGTGTGTGGGGGGGAAGGATTGAAGCATTCGGTATTTCCAAAATGTTCTAACCGTACTGTCAGTGTTGCTTAGCAGCAGAGGGTTGAAAATAGCAGTATTACTCAACAGTGTGAGCCACGTTTGCACATGGTAATGTTCTGTGTCCTGTATTGACTTGCTGCATTATAAAAGTGCTAAGTTAATGTAAGGAAAGTGAAGATAGCTCACCTCCTCCTCTCCTAACTTGAGGAACAAATGGCTGAACAGTGACATGTCTTCCTTATGGTTTTAACAAGCAGATGTCCAGCCCAGGGATGCCAAGGTGTTTCAGTCCTCCAAGGTGTGTGCATGCAGACCTCACTCGTGTGCAAAGGCCTCTCACATCCCTGTTTGCCTCTGAGCAGGTGCAGCTCTCCACCCAGCACCCTGTGCTGGTGCCAGCTCGGGCTGTGCAGTTGGTGCAGCATCAGCTGGCTTGGGGGCCTGGCAAGGAACAGCAGGGACAAGAGCAAGTGTGAATAACACTCAGTGGTCTCCCAGCAGCCTAACTTCTCAGTCCCTGCTAGTGCACGTTCCTGCCACTCATCTGCTTCCTGGTGGTTTGGTCTTCTGAAGTGATTCTGAGAGTACCTGAGCTGGAGGTGTCACTCACCCAGAGTCTGTGGCAGTCCCAGCCTGCACTGGATTAAGTCAGAGGGCTTGCAAGACTGCAGCTGTACTCGCTGTCATCTCGAGAAGAGCGGAATATTGTAGTGATGAAGGCAATAGCTCATGGGGGCATAAGCAAGAAGCTTAGCTAAGGTGTTCAAGAGTTTTGTCCTCTACAGGATTAAACTAAGGGTGAATGGTGGTTAAGTTGTATGGTAGCTACTGAAAAGTATTATAGATTAGTACAATAATTTTATGTAATATTATAGATCAATAATATTATGTAAAGATAAGCAGCTCAGTGTATTACATGTTTTACCTGCTTTGAAGAGCTTCAACTATTGCTGTAGAGCCATAGAAATACTCCCTTAGCATTGCTAATGATTTTCTTAATGTGACTACATATTATTGTGTCAAAATAGGGCCATATTTTAACGTGAATTAAATATAGCAACTGGATCTATCTTTAGTGTTTTGTATGCTGTACCATGGAAATAAAATGTTCACCAGATGCAGATATTTAAATGCTGACCTTAAAATAAGGCAAATATGTTCCATAAGCGGATCTCTCTGGTTTTTTTCAGTATTTAAAACCATGGCCTATTTCTTCAGTGAAGACTCATAAACAACCCATCTTAAATGGCACAGTTAGAACATCATTTAAATTTACAGCTATTTTACTTATGCCTTGCCTGAAGTGTGGACCATGTTATGACAGGCATTCCCTCACACACAGTATATGAACAGTGGAGGAGTATGGCCATTAAGTGTTAATCTAAGACTGGGAGTTGTGCATGTAAAATACTTCATTCAACCACTTGCAGTTTACAGAGCAATGTTTCAAAATGAAATGTGGTAGCACTTGTGAGAAATAGCACAATATAAATTATGATGATTCCTGTTAATTTAAAATGCTGGTTTAAAGTTTCTGAGGAGGAGAGCTGAGCTCAGTCAATTGTTTTGGGTTGGGGATAGCAATGGAATATTCCCATGACTTACCTGCCATTGCTTTACCACTGAAGAGACTAAAGACACAAGAGACAAGGACATTGAAGAAATTAGGTTTTTTCCAATTGCCTGGAAAGATGATGATTTTCATTTGTTAAAAGAAAGCAAAACAGACATCCCATCTTAATCAGAAAAAGGACACCTGATGTGCCATGGGCTGATCCATTTTTTTCCCCTGGAATGATTATGAAAGACATGAAGGTCAATATGAGACACCTCAAATTTCCCTGCACACATGCTTTGTACTTCAGAAAGCAGTGAGTCTCTTGAGATGTCAGTTGCTAAGAAAAATATCCTTCTGTTTCCAATCAGGCAAGTGGGACTTGTGAAACCATCTCTACAACCTCCTTCAGCTTTGTTTCAAAGTTGCTGCCAGTGGAGGTGCATTCACAGGAGCCCAACTTGCAAATTCTTCAGGTGCACAGGAGATGGTGCAAATAATTCCTGCAGCACTGGCTTTCCGCATTGGGGCCATATGTTACCCAGGTGATGTCATATGCAGACTGAGGATGTTGCTGTCCTGTGCTGCCTGGTTTGCCTTTGAGCTGGCAAAGCCTTTTAGAGAGTGTGATTCAAGGGTAATGCTTAAGGATACACTATGAAGAGGAGAGAGCTTTTTCAACTGGGATCCCTGTCAGTGAATTGCTCTGAACAGATTCTTGGCTGGAGGAGAGGAAAACTGGGGAATTGGAAAGTGCTCAGTACAGCTCAGTGGTGCATAGGTATTATTTACCACTTCTGGTTCATCCCTGAAAAAATTATTTCTCTATATAGTGTACATGTACATACAGGTGTGCTATAACCAGCCTTGAAATGTTTATCCTGTATTTCATGAGTGACTTTTTCTTTTGATTTCTAGTAACAGTGCTCATCTATAACTTGTTTTCTGGATGGTTTCTAATGAACAAAAATTATATTTAGTTGGAGAAAAGCACCTGAATGAAAATTAGCTGTCCATATACACAATACTGTGCTTTATATGACTGGCTGCCTTTACTGACACCCAGAGATGAGCAGGATTTATTTTGTTTGTTGTAGATCAAAATCGTGCTAGAGCTTGAAGTTTTTCACAGGTTTGCAAAGTGAGCTTTTAGTAGCCTGACAGGACTCACCTGGGCTTCATCAGGGCTTGGGTTTGGCCCTTTAACAGCATTATATCTGTGTATGTGCTCAATACAAGTGTTGTCTCAAGGCTTGTGTGTTGCCTTACATTACCAGTTTGTTTTCTCAGAGACCTGGTGACTCCATACAGTAGGAGGGATAGGATTCCAGTTCTTTCTACCACCTTCCTTAACTAGGTTGGTTTCCTTGTTCTTTTTTTTATTTCTGTGTGCTTAGGATCATGAATGTAAACCTCAAGCCTGTTGCTATGTAAAGGAGGAAAAAGCCCTACATTCAAACTGCTGCTGGCAGGAGCCCAGGTTTGCCGTGAGTGTCTCGCATTAGGCTCTGAGGCCAGGCCAAGCCGAGAGATACATTTCCGGGTTCTCTTTGGCTTTAGAAACTAGTTTTACATCTGGAGACAATACTTCATGAAATGCTTATTCCCTTTGGGCAGAGGCAGATGTGGAGCGTGCACACAGGCCACGTGTACGTGCACCCGGATGTTTGTGAGGCTCTGCTCAGCTGCTCCTCTGAGCTCCTGGTGCCCGCGGGGGAGCAGCACCCTCCTGCTTAGACATGGGCAGCCAGGTGAGCCTCTTCTTAGTGGGACCCAGCAAGGGACCTTTGTCTGCATCTTCTACCCTTAGGCATACCCAGGTGGATTCTTCTGGTCAACCAGATGAGTGTTGTAGTGAATGTGGTGGTATTTCTATTTGTGATTAAGTGTTGCATAAACTACTGCATAAACTACACTGCTGAAGTGTATGCACGTGCCTGACCTAAGCATCCAAGTTCTGTTCTTGCACTTTTGCACCTTGCCAATTCAGGATCTAAATCATGAAAAACAGAGCTCAGCTGCATCATTATGACTTCACTTCCCTGAAGTTTGTTCCTTTCCCATGTTTCCCAGTTGCACTCTCTTTGCCAGCTGTGCAGGTAGTCTTCAGCTGTGGGGAGCTCTTACACGTCATCTCCTGTTCTGGGATGAGTTAGCCTTTTGCTCTTCCTCACTTTCCTTCTTGCTTTGAAGAGAGTTTTTCTTCTTCAATTTTTCCCCACAGCCGAATGAACAACATGCATGTTTTTGTTTAAGCCTAAGTCTTCTGCTTCCAAACATGGATTGGCTTGACTCTGTTTTTCTACCCTGGAGCAGCAGTTGCAAGTAGCTGAAAATGAATTGAGCTCTAAGTGCTAGTGTTTGCTGTTGACATGTAATTAGGGGCAGGGTGGCAAGCTGTGACTTCGTGTTCTGTCTCTGGCTGCCTGGAAGATGCTTATGTTTACAGCATCTGTCTTGGTCTTTGTTGTTGAGGGAGAGCTTGAGATGTCGCTCTTGTGCAGCTTCTCCTCCAGGGTGAGTGTGCTCCTGACAGTACCTGTGCACAAACTGGTATGGTTTGGTAGGAAAAGATCAACCTGAGGCAGAGCTGGGATCAGCACTTAACTGCTGGCTGAGGTTTGCTGTTCAATGCACTGTTTCTTAAGCCTGCATTTTTCTTTTGGTGGGTAGAAGTGTCTAGAAACCAATCCAGGAGCTGCTACTTGCAGAACTCAAGCCAGTGCAAAGTCCACTTAATATTGGCTGGATGTTTTTTGGGGTCTATCTGCATATTTCCTGGTAGTCTTCCCTCTGCAATTTAGTTGTCTTGGAGCTGCCAACACTTAGTGGTGTGTATGAGCTGCAAGATGGGGGGGTGCAATGCCGTCCTAGATATCTCCTTGCTGCTTCCTGCCTCCTCCAGCCTATCTCTGTTGCTGTGGCAACTCGGAGCACCTACAGGCATGCAGTTGTTGTTGCCTATCCTTGTCTTCATGTTTCACAATCCTCATATTTCTGTGCCTCTCAGTTTATCACATGTTTTAGGACTTGGAGTTTATTTTGACCAAGGCTAAGAAACTGCTAAATTTTTAGGAGGGTGTTTGTCTAAGACAAGATGTCATAGATTACTTTTGGTCACACTATATTTTGTGTTATGATTGTGTTTGATTAAAATTCCTCAGGCTTCTTTTCTGAGTAAAGCAAAGCACGTGGTCATGCAGTGTCCCAGTCACACGGTAACAAAGGACTCCATTGCAACATTTCAGCAGGAGTCTGTGTATATCACAGTTGCTTCCATTTCCAATAAGAAACCCACGAACAACCCAAGGGAAATTCAAATGTGCTGTCCAGCTATCTGCAGCTGTCTGGAAAGTGTTTTTGCAATCCCCATCCTCTGTTTTGTTAAATATTTTCTTGTGCTTTTTTCAATTACAAGACTTTTTTAGTTTTATCAACTATTAAAAAAATTAGAATGATACAGAATCTATTTTGCTGTCACTTCCTTTAATGTAATGCTTTATCTTCTGCTAATTAAGCTCTTTATCATGAGCAATTACTGTCATCTTGTACAAACAATTGCCAAAAGGTTATCTTCCTCTAATAAGAGCACAGGAAACTGTGCTAGGGATTACAGGCCCTGTGGAGGTTTGCCAATAAATCTTCTACATAAAATATTTGTAGTTGTTGTAATTGCATACTGTACTTCATGCTAGCACAGAATCACATTCTTCCCTCGAGTTCGTCATCCCTAACTCTTAGGGCTTTTATGGTGCTTATGTGTTTAACATGCACTTGCTTCTGCAGCCAGAAAGTAGATTTAAATTACAGAGGAAAGAAAACGGCAAATGTTTTTCTTATCTCCATGACTGTGCCAGAAAGAGCAGTAACACAGATGCAGATACAGGCCAGTGGAGGGGAGGCTGTCATGCCTGAAGGGCTGTGGCAATCCCTGTTGCTGGATATGCCTGTAGAGAAAGTGCAGACAAGAATGAGGGGAATCACGTCAGACTCATCAAAGTAGATTTGGTTTCATGGGGACTGCAGTGAAATTGTGGTTTTTCACCCTTCATTTCAGATGAAACAAATTCATACAGCTTTTCTTGCATCTCTTTCCTTCTGACTTGGCTTGTGGTTAACGACACAAACTAGAAAGAATATAATTTGTGCATGTCCTCCTGTGCTACCACTGACAACTCTCACAAAGTTGAGACCTCTCACAAACTACCACCTCTGTCAATAATGTGTTTGTGCTGGAGAAAATTGTATGGAAACTGTACAGGTCACTGTGAATGCTTCCATCCATCCCCATTCCCACTTGACTCATTATTTGGTTAACTAGATTGTTCTAGTCAGGAGTCCTGCAAAATTAAACATTGGGTTAGAATACAAACACAACTCTTTGTTTAATGGTCTTTTGACTAATGGAATGTCTCTTGACAATTAAGATAAAATGAGGTCTCTGGCACAGGATCATTAGTTTGGTGTTGACCCCAAAAAGGTGTGGTTCAGAGACATCTATCATTAGCAAACTACTGTCTCAACTTTGCCAATGGTGCATCCATCTATAGGAAAGGCCGTTCCTATCATTGAATTGTGTGATGTGCAGTGGTGGGGTGCACCTCTCATGGCAGGTCCATCCTGCAGCTGGTCTGTCTAACCCTCTGGTCCTGTAGTCCATCACCCTAGCTTTTCCTCAGCTTTCCCTTGTAAGTTATGTTCTTCTGGTGCAGATAGGATGTCTCTTGGCTCTTATGTGGATTAGGATCTTAGTAGGCAAACTTAATTCAGGAGTGTTGCCCATCCCGTGATCCAGCTCATGTTCTTTAGTACATCAAGAGCTTTCTTCTCATTCATTTAAAACATCTTCTCACTTATTTAAAACATAGCACGTGAAATTGCCTCAAGTAATACATTTCTAGTGATTATCAAAATACAAAATTAAAATAAAAGCTAAATTTCAGGTTTATAGTATATTTAATATAAAAATAACATATTCCAGCCTCAGTGCAGACTTTTGATTCCGGTTCTTCAATGCCTCAGCAGGCCTCCAAATCTGCTATGCAACATGCAAAATGAAGCTACCAGTTACTCTGAAGCCAAAACTGGCCATTATAAAACCTCTGTAAGCTGGCTGCTAGTCTCAGAGTTCATTATGAGGGAGGTCATTCTTCTTTTACAGCAATGAATGTAGCTTTTGAGTACATTTTAAAAGTTTCATTTAATCACAATGCAGATGAATTGTTTCAGTCGTGATCGCCTGATGGGAAAGTAACTTTCTTCTTCCTGGGAGAAAAAATACTGTGTTGATTCTTGCAGCAGCTTTTAGAAATACAGGATGTGATTTCCTTGATTTTTTTCTTTTAAAGACTTGAAGATTTTGGCACTAACAAAGGAAATTTTTCCTTTCTTTTCTTTTTAATACAGAGTAGTCAGTTTTCTTTTGAAATTGGTGACTATGCAGAATAAGATCTTCAACAGGCTCTTTCTGTACATCTTCTTAAAATGTTTTTTTCCCAAAGTGTTTTCCACTTCTTCATAAAAAAAAGTGTGATTGCAAAGTGTTTAAAGAGTGTATCAGTTTCAGATTTGGCTGAAATGGTTTAAATAGGGGAAGGAAAACCAGTTTGTTGTGGTTTTTTCCTTTGGTGTTTTTTGTTGTTGTTGTGGATAATCTTTCATGCCCTAATTGGAAGAGTTTGAAGATGACAGATTCATCTTGGAAATATATAATATTAGGATAAAAAAACATGTCCTCAAGCCAGAACACAAGAATTGCCAGTGAGATCCAAGGGAATGTTTTCTTTTTCCTGTGAGAGTAGCTAAGCATTGGAAGACATTGTCCAAGGAGGCTGAGAACATCCTTAGAGATAGTCAATGCAGAACTGGACAAAGCCATGAGCAATCTGCTGTAACTGACCCTGCTTTGGCCTGGGCATTGAACTGGAAACTACCAGGAATCCCTACAACCTAAATTATTCTGTGGTATTAATCTTTGTATGTGCAATATCTATAGTATTGGATGAATTTGCTGTTATATTATACAGTTATATTTTCTGCATGATTGCTGACAACTGCAGAGAAATGGAGAGGGAGTGGTCTTGGTAGAAGTGAGAAGTCTCCAGCAGCAGGTAGCTTGTGAGCAGCTCGAGTCAGGAGTCCAGTGCAGCTGGCTGCTGCTCATTCAGGATATTATCCTGCATATTCAGGATATTATGGATCGGTGGGGTGGGTGTGTACGGTACTCCTTGGCCACTTTGTGAGGACTGTCATGTTGTAACTATCTCTGAACAAGTATGCCTAGCCTCAATTTTCATAAAAATGTGTTGGTGAATGGAAATGGTGAGTTTAAAGTACTGCATAGCTTTACTTTCCCTAATATAGACCCTTTGCCAGGACCAGTGTAGAAGAATCCTCTCTCATACCACTAGTCCCTGTATGCTGGGAAAAACAAATAGCAGCACCTTCTAACCCATCTTCTCCCAGCAAAACTTAAGGACTTTTTTCAAGTAAGTATGTGCTTCAAAACATGTTTAAATGTTAAATTTTCACATGACTTAAACTAAACATTTAAAGTATCGAGGATATTCAGTTTTAATCCTCTGTAATCTTTTTGATTACTCTGTGGTTGTTGGAAAGGCTATTGATTGCCTGTTGCTGGAGAGATTCAAGATGATCAAAAAGGCATGTATTATGTATTACTTCCTAACCCAATAGATCAAAAAGGGAAAATTCCTTGGCATTAACTGTGTTTAAATATTTCAGCAGAAAATCATTATGGTTTCCAGAAAATGTTGTATTCTCTGTTCTACATTTCTTTTCTTGATATTCAAAAGTAATTGATTAATTCAGGTTATCTTGGTTTTTAACATGGATGTCTCAGTGCTCTCCTGTTGCAGGTGCATAGAAATTCTGAGCTATAAGCAACAAAGAAATTCTATATTAATGAGGTGTGTGGTCTAGGCTGGAAGGAGATAGGTAAGACAATTTAATTTCTGGTCACATTCTTCATATTGGTGTCCTTAATGCTTTTTTCTAAGGTGGTTGGTGACGAGGAGTACAGACCACAGGAAGCACTACCCAGTGTTCATGAAAGGCAAAGTGTTTCATCTCAGATAGATCTGAAGAATATTATTTTTTCTGAAATCTCAGACAAATAGTGTTGAGATGTATCTTCTACACTCTATAAAGTTGCAGAAGCTATTTAAAACTGTCACACTGCAGAGCTGAGATGAAAGTCTTTGTGGCTGTTAGCTGTGACTCAAAAAGAAATCCCTGGATTTTTTTTTCTCTCCTACCACTCTCAGGAGTGGTAAAGTAATTCCTTTAATATTAGCTGTTCGTGAGGTACCCAAGCTGCATAGTCCAACCGGTCCAGTTAAGGGTGACTGTTACATTCTTATTAACCAATAAGGGGAAAAAATACATAAGAAAATTTTGATCACACCATTTAAACAGTAAAGAAATGCCATTGTGAATAAATTATACACAACATAAAATGTCTTCATAAAAATCCAATGGGCTTCAAGTAGATGTTGAAGTGAAGGAAGAAGTGCATGGATAGAGGAGAAAGATAATCTGTTTTAAAATGATTTCAACCAGCTGTAGGTGATGAAGATCGAGTATTGAAATAGTTGAAAAAAGGATATCATCTAGAACCCAAATATAGGTCACAATCCAAGAGAGGAAGAAATTGCAGTTTGAGGCCCATACAGTTTGTGGTGGATAATGAAACATGAGCTCTTGGTGTAGAGCACTTGAGGGAGGGAGGCAGCTGATCCCCAGTTACAGGAGTGGTGAAGATTCAATACTGTGTGAAAGGGTTTGATTCACACGAGTTGCAAAGAGAACAGTAGTTGTAGAAAAGCTGTGAGGGAGTGAGGTTTTGCTATGATCCAAGAGCAGGTCAGTTTCTGTGTGGGGGAATATTTCTACCAGCAGACAGAGTTTGGATTCATAAGGCAGTGGCATAACAAGTTCCAGTGTCCAGAAGCTAGAACACAAAATGCATGCTACTAAGTAATACACTTTATTATGCTGATGATTCATCTATGAAAGAACTAAGCCATAAATTTAGTAAGCTCCTCATCTGGCCAATTCTTTCAAGATACCAGATTAGCTTTCTTTCTCCAGAAGAAATGTCTTAGCCTTGTAGGAAAGGTAGAAGACAGTGAGATGATGGAGGACTCGCTGGATAAAGTCTTGTGGGCTATAATAATCTGGAAGCTTTATTCCAGAAGTGATCTGGAGTAAGTCTGTCAGGAACTGGAGTGGGGCCATCAGGTTTTTTTCAGATAGGCTGCTGAACAGCTGTCAGACACTAGCTGCCAAATAACATAAAGAATGTGTCCTGCGTTGCCAGAATGTCTAAGTGATTTTGGCAGTGGAGGGAAATGTGGGCTTGCTTCATAGTCTTTTCACCACAGGAAGGGATGATGCACATTCTAATCTGTTCTAGCAGAGCATTTGTTTGGGCACCAGAGGAAACAAAAGAAAATACAGGACAAAAATCCAGATCAGTGCTCTGTGGAGAGGGTAAGACCAGGTCTTGGAGGCTTTTACGTGCAGTTAAGTTGCACTTCAGATAACTTTCAGAAGCAGATCACTAAATCATGTCATACTTTCTGCTGACAGTTCTGACTTGTTTGAAGCTGTTATACATCATTGCTTGAGAGTAGCTTCTACTGGACTCACCAAGGTTAGAGATGGGAAATTTGTCTGCTTTTACATTCCTTTTGTCCAGCAAGCCTCTCTTTTTGCTTAGACTGTGCCAGTTTGGGGCTACTGCCCTTTCACAAGTGTCAGATGTGAATGTTGTGCTTTACACCCAAACGGATGCTAACTTCCTGCTGATTTAGGTGTCCACTTTTCTCAAACCCAACCTCCTGGGGGCTTTACTCCCATTTTGAGCTGCAAAATGTAGACCATGGAAACATTGAGAGGGAAACTGAAATCTCTTGTACTCCAAACCTTTTCATTTTCTTCATGACTCTGCAGTACCATTTAAGCATGTGTCCTGTGAGTTTTGGAAGTAGCACCAGACTCAGTCTAGCTTGGTGGATCTTTATGTGGACATTCTACCTCCAGTTAAATTCCAGTAAGAAAGTCACCTTTTGATGTTGCAGTTGGTCTTGTCCCCCTACCTGTCTTGTGACACCCTGGCCCGATACAGCACTGTATCACCAGGTGTTGGGTTGGTAGAGTGGTTTGTCTCCTGCCTTTTAGGACAGGCTGAGGTCTCAAGGTGCCAAATCCTTCTCTAGAGCCTTCCACATGAATGTCAGCTATATTCAGTGATTCTTCACTACCAGCTTCTTGTCATCACTCTTCTCAACTTTCTTATGAGAAAGGGATAAAGATGGCAAAGACATCAAACAAAGCCAGGATTCCTCAGTTTTTAGAAATAGTGATGCAGTCTATGGACATAAAATGGGTAACATTAAGGAACCCCAGACTGAACGGACACCACTGAGCTCTGTCTTGCTCCTGCTTGAGGCTGCCTCATCTGGAGAGAGGCATGGGGAAGATACCAGTGCTTGTCAACAGAGATAGCTGTCAGCCATTCCCAACTTCACAAGCTGATAGTGAAGAATTACATTAAAATAGTGACTGCTAAGTTAATTCAAATCAATTGGAAATCAGGAACTGAAGAAGGATGAATATAGTACATAAGCGTAGCACTGTTCATATAGCATAGGTGTTTAAAATGTAACTTTCCTGCTAGTACTGAGAACCTGCTGGAATTCAGTCTTAAAACATTATCCATTGCAATGAAACACAGCAGAGAAGTTATGATTAATTTTCTATCATAATAATCATATTTACATATAATTTGTGACTGTTCCGTTCTGTGAGAGACTTGTATCTCTAGGAAAAATATTCAGGAAAGCCACCAATGTTCACATGAAAGTGGGAATCAATGCACTCTCAAGTACATTTATTTACTCAGGCAAAAATAATAAGCATGTGCAAACATTATAGGGTTCAAGGGGAAACCAGCGAACCAGCTAGCTTCCAAAGGAAAGATCTTACTGACTGTTTCCACAGAAAAGCACCTCTAGCCATTACCATATTTTGAAGGGCCACTATTATTGGGTACTTTGTTCTGTAACTGATGTACAATCAAGAACTACAAGAGAAATTTAAAAATTCTTTTATAGTAATTCAGGAGTAGTTCAGTACCATCGAAGACAAATCATTCAATTGGATGCTATCCCTCAAATGCTTTTTCTGTTGTTGTTAAATCTTCACTTCTTTCTGTGAAGTACCTTTGCTCTGCTGAAGATTCCTCACATTTCACACAGAAGGTCCTCTCCCCCACTAACTCCAGCCTATGCCTGTAGGTCAGGTCTCTCTCCTCATAAAATGGCAGTTTGCACCTCATATGTTACTGGGAAGTTCTTACAAACTTCTTGAATTTGTTATGCTTTTCTGCAAACAGTGGTGCATTGCAAACCCTGCATGGTGCTGCGCAAGATGAAGGAAGAGAGAGCAGCTCAAAGTTCTTTGGGCAATCATGTGCTCTGATTACTTCTGGGTAGCAATGCCCCTGTCTGGGGCTGTATATGTGCCTGGTGGGTTTTTGTGCTGCTGTACTGAAAAATGAGGCAATGTGGCAAGATCTGAACAAAAATTTACCACCTTTTACTAAAAATGTGTTTTTTCATACCAACTTTTCGGAGTCTTCAACCTTAATTCTCTTTCTTGATTATTCACTTAAAAATGAATAAAGTGCAACAATTCACAGAGCCTACTTATGTACACAGAGCCATGAAGCATACCTACATATAGGATGATTGCTTCCACGTACTTTCAGGAGTTTTATGACTAGCTCTCTGAGCCTGGCAGCAGGACTGAATTACTGGCATTGTAATGCCTTGCTGAGCTGTGATCGTGCTTTTGGAGAATATCTTGGGTATCACATGCTGGAGGGAGAGAGGGGAGCGCCCATCTTCTAATTGTAGTGAGAACTAGGGAGAGCAAGAAGAAACCCACTGGTAAGTTCAGGTGTGTTTACACTGCTGTACCTGCACTTCTAATAAACAGATATTTCCCTAGTCACAGGCACAATTGGTTCTTTCCCTCACCTGATGAGTCAATTGACAAAGAGACAAAGTTTCTATACCACCAGGGCATTCCTGCCAGAGGACAGATTTTTGTATCAGATACATCGAACAGGCTGAAATTGTATCTAATTAATGACTGTGTAAGCTGGCCTTGTGCTAGAAGGCCATATGTTCATTTGTGTAGACGTGATGAAGACAGGCAAACAGCATCTGCAGAGATTACAGATCTGCCCCAGAGCTGCTTACTCATTGCGAGGCACTTGATGAGGAAGGCACTGCTGATGCCAACTGCCTGAAGTAGCACTGATACTCACTGATTGTACATGATAATATGTGAATGTTCATGGCATGTTGCTGCCTGCCACTAGTGACTGTTTTGTCACTTGGGATGGGGTCCTCAGCATGTTGATTGGTTGGGGGTGCCTCATCTGTAGAAGGGCTGGGCTGTGGTGTAAATGTTCAGATACTCAGGGAAACCTGTGTGTGGGCACTAACGTGGCAGATAGTGTACAAGTGTTTGTTTTTAGAGAGAGAAGAGAAACAGGTATGAGTGGGAATGGCTCATCTATATGGAGTTACAGCTGAGAGGTTTTCTCCAGCCTGTGGGAGTGAAGTGCCTTTCATCATCAGATCTGCTAGTCCTGAAGGTGTGTGCCATAGCTAGCAGGAATGTGTATGTATATGTACCTCTGCTAAGTATATTCCTAGCCAATGAGGAAAGGGAAGGTGTGTTTTAAAAGTGTTCAAATAGTAGTTTAGTGTAAAATCCCTCCTGGAGATCTCTGTCAGCCTTTGGGAAGGCACTGAGAATGATTTTTAGTTGTTTTTCTTTTCTGGTGGAGGACGTTAATATCCATAATGTTTCAAGGAATGAATAGGAGACTTTAAAAAGGGCTGGAGGAAATAAAATAATTTTGCTGTGATCCATTTTGCTAAGATGAATGGTGACCATTTACCTTTCACCAGAGTTGTGTTGCCTCAGTGGGGAGATGATGGCTTGGATTGCATAGGCAGAGTCTGGAAAAAAATCTATTGAGAGAGAGGAGAAAGGCATTTCTTTGTCCTTGAGCAGTTTTGTATTTGTCCTCTGGGATGAAGGATAAGTCAAACAGGCTAATTTTGGAAGACTAAGAATTCACATCATTTTTCCCTCCAAAACAGTAATTTTGCCATTTCAGACAGCTCTGTCTTTCTAATACCATTTTTCTTCTGACTTTTATTTTGCCAGAGACCAGCATTCTGGGTGGATGGCTTCCAGTGCTCTTTTGCCTCTGAAGAAGAGACATTAGGCAAGAGTCAGAGAAGGGATATTGTTCAGCTTTGTGGCCACATATATCCTCACTGTCTCTCTACAGGAGCCCTTAAATCCTCCAAAAGTGAGGATTTGCATTAGAAGATGGGAAGGTTCCAGATCACTTGGCAGTGATCTGGAGCCACTTTTACACTTGTCTGTACACCATCAGTGGGCAAGTGGGCTTTTCTGATCAATTGCAGAAGAAATTGGAGAGATTTTAGTTGTCTCAGTATCTCTGTGGGTTTAGATCTTAATTATCCTTTTGTGCCATTCTGCTGAAGCGTGTTTGTTAATCACTCCAGAGTAGTTTAGCTTCTTTCAATATATTGAATTCCACTTGGATGCTTTTAAAAGTGTTTGCACAGCATATGCCTTTCTTAGGAGTATGGGAAATATCCACAGTCTGAAACAAAAGTGCAGTGTTCCAAACTCAACATCCATGTTGTTATCCCGTAAATTAGTACACACTGTGCAGTTACGTAAGTTTGCCTTGTGTCAGAATCATAAAGGCTGAGTGTACTAAAAGGCTGATAAGCCTGCCATGAAGAATTACATTGTTCAAATTTTTCTGCCTTAAAATAACACCTGTTGCGTTACTGACATGCTGGTAGTATAGTGTGTCTTGAGAGCTTGTATAAAAAAAAGAAAAATAAAAAAAAAAGGCAATTTTTCAGGCCGTTCAGGTCTGAGCTTTGGCAGCCTTGAATTTAGCATTGTCTCAGAGCCACTCTTACACAAAAGGACTTCGAGAAAGCACAGCTGTTCTGTATTTTTGGATATTAAAAATGGACAAAGTCACTTTTCAGTAATACTGCCATAGCCTCGAGGACCGAATGCAAAAAACAAGTGCTCCTTCTGTTGGCAGGTGGGAAGTTCAATCCCTTAAAAAGCAAAATAAAAAATAATAAAATAGATGGTTGTGCAGATTCTGAGGGTAGCCTGCAATGAGGGTGAAGGGACAAGTACCCCACAGCTGCCAGAGAAAATCACTGCTGGCAGTGTGTGCGCATAAAGTGACAGCGCGCTTCCAGCAGCCCTTAAATGAGTGGCGGGGGGGAGAGGGGAAGTTCACCCCTGCTACCACAGTTCTGCACAATGATCGCCTTTCTGGGTGCCGGGGTCACAGCTGCTGTCTGGAGATTACGTACAGAAGCACTCTTCTTCTCTGGAGAATGAGGTTTCCTGGAGGATTAAGCACAGGCTGAAAGCAGGAGGAGTTATTCAGGAGGGGGACAAAGACCGGGAGCCGACGGCTGTGACAGGCGACAGGGGCGGAAGACTGGGAGCAAGAACAGGGCTGCTGGGAGTTGTTGCTTGGATGGGAGAGCCTCCAGTTTGGGATCCTGAAGTGGTCCAGTTGTGGGGTGAAACCCACTGAGGGTTTGGCGTGACCTTGCTTGCTGGCAGGACTCAAAGTGTCCTTTCCCACTCATGTGGGAGGTGGAAGGAGTCTGAAGGGTTCTGCCACCTCCTGCATCTGAACTAAAGTAATTTCTTTGCTCTTAATCTCAAGCCCCGTTTAGTATTCAGAAACAGTGATCAATGCAGTAATCTGAACCCCCATGTAAAGGTATATATGCACTCCCCATCTGCTCAGAAAATGATGCTTTTTGCATTTCCTTCTGTCACTGACATGTTTCACTGTGCCTTCTGAGCCTGCTGCTTTGGTGCTTCCTTCTTCCCTCTTCCTTCTTAGCTTTTTCTTTTTTATCTCCTTTTTTCTCTCTTATCCTGCTATTTCACCTCTTGGGTACACACATTCCCAGGCAAGTATCCAGAATATCTTCACCCACGTATCATGTGCCAGCACCTCTGTTTTGTGTAGGAAGGTCTTCTATATTTGAAGCCAGGGCCATCTGTCTCAATGCTAAAAAAAAAACAACCCAGGTTTCTTGCAGTTTTCTGCAAGGGCAATGGCCACAGTTCTTCTGCATAACTTTAAAAGGAAAAATGCAACCTATCCTATAGTAATATCTGAAACTTCTATTTATCAGTTCTAAAGTTAAGTCTTATTTCACCCACTGGATCAAATTTCCCACAGATCCCATATGCTGTCAACTTCTTTTTAGTGGCTTCAGAATCCACTAGTGTATTTTATAATCTGAAACAAATGAGTGCTGCACATAATGTAGGAAAGGAGAGGTGGAGGCAGAGGAGGCTGACAATGCATGCATTCAAACAATGTGAAAGTGCAAGTGGGAAAAATCTGACTGTGTTGGTAGAGCTTGTCAGAGGGGGTTTCAGGCATATCATGTAATAGGAAATCATAGCTATTTTAAAAGCAAAAGAATGAAACTTCTTAAAAGGAGCAGAATTCCAGAAGGATGCTAACAAGTAAGTATTGGGTGCCAGTGTTTAAATGTAATGTCGTAGTTGGTAGTTATTGTCCCTGCTGTATGGATATTTCCTAAGTGCAGTGTGAGTCTTAACCAGATGACATTTAAAACTCTATTTCCATTTGCCTCTCACTGTGTAAAATCCTCTTTAAAAAGGAGAATTGTCAAATAAATAGGTAAGAATTAAATACTGCTGTTGTAGCTGAAAATAGTTCATGCTTTTGATGTTGCACTTAGGCACAAACATAAATAAACAGGAAATCATACAAAAACTATTGAAAGGAGAAACTCACTGTGAAGTGGAAATGCAACCTGTCCCACTCACTTCTGGCCCTGGTTGATACATTGTTACGAGCAAAATGCTGAAGAATGCTCCCTTGCAAGGAGGAACTGAAGCAACTTTGATTTTTTTTTTTTTTTTTTTTTTTTTTTTGAATCACATGTCTTGTGAAGAGTACTGATTACTGCCCACATCTGGTGAATTGGATTAGAATCTAATTAGCATGTAGAATTTAGAAAGATTTTATAAAGTTTCAAAAATAATGTGAAAGAAAGAAATAGCTTACCTAAAAATTCAGAGAATTACTGAAATGTTCCTCTCAGCATAACTTGAAAGTAGTTTTCCTGCTCCTTAAAGATGTAGCTCACATGAATGGTAACCTATTTTATTTGTTAACATATTCTGTCCAGATAATTTGTTAACTTTAAAGATATCTTACAGATATCTAATTGACCCCTGTAGCTGAGTCCATCTGGAAATCTAGGCACGTACTGAGAAAGATCAATAAAGTGATTTTAGTGTTTGTGAAAGCAATTTTTGTGGCCTAGTTTATGCATCAAAAAGGATAATACACCTGTCCTACATTTGTGAAGTACCTCAGCAAACACAAAAGGATAGTCTATTCAGTTTATGTGTTTACTTTTTCAACACTGTGTTGTAATGGCATGTTTCCAAGCAAAAACATACTTTCCTCTTTAATCTCCTTCACTTACATATAGATCAACTATTCTGTATAGCAAAGTGGTTAAATTCAGGCTGAAATGTGATCCAAAGGAGAAATGGAGGTAGAAACTCCTGTAATTCTTACTGTAGATGAATAGAAGTTCTTTCCCTATGTCTCTAAATTTAGGGGTTACACCAACACAGAGAAGCAGTATTTTTTAAAAGAATATGATGATTTGTGAAATAGAAGTTACAAATATTTAATAAGGTACTTTTTTGTCTTCCTTCTCCATTGCAGTTCTGAGTATCTGCTCAGCCTCAGGGGTACAATCTCTTTTTCTGTATAATTGCACAGGGCTTATTTACAGAGCATATCCATAACAGTGCTTCAACTTGCACGGGTGGAAAGTAGAGCCCACTACATATTGGTAGTATATATTTTCTGTCCTGAAGGAAAAATCTTAAACAGTATTTATGAGAATGGATCAACATAACACTATCAAATGATTCAAACTGTGGAAAAATTGCATTTTACTCCTGTAGGGCATCCCACATACTTAGTTGCTTCGTCTTGGCTTAGTTGGGATTTTTTTACATATAAATATAAAAATATTTATACACACATATAATTTTTTCCCTTTGTTCTATTTAGAAGAGACATAAAATACTGTCAACATCCGTGTTGATGTTACATTGCAGATAGAGCATAGGCAGAAAGAAAGGAGTGTGTCTTTTGGGGAGAAAAGGGTTTATAGGTCTGCAGGCCCTTGTGTCTGGGCTTCTTGGCTTCAGTGGTGCAACTCTGTGAGGAAGCCTCTCTGTAGCAGAACACAGGCTATTTCTGCCTGGTTTGGGATCAGCTTGTGCAGCATGTCTGGGACCATGCAGGATCCCTGTGGAAACTTCAGTGCTGTAGAATCATGGGCTCTGTCCAGCCAGTGCCCTCCAACTAGGATGCCAGAGGATGCAAAGGATGACGTGGGGAAGCGTTTACTTCTCTCACTCTGCTGTATGCCTACTTGTATCACTCTCCTGATCTTGGTCGTGATGTAGCTGGTGGCCCAGCTCTTCAGTAGTTGGCATTCTCTGCTTTCCAGCCTTGATCTGAAAGAAATTTTCTGTTTTATGAATCCTGATCCTCTCTTCAAGGGCAAACTTGAAAGCCATGATACTTTTGTCTTTACATCTGTGTGTCTGAATAATTTCTGGGACTCTTGCATTTGGAGCAGAAAATTTAGACTAGCAAATTTCTACCATTTCCTAAAAGGACTGAAAATCACCTCTGCCTTGATACCTGCAGCAAGATTCCACAAGTCAGGACAGTGTTTAGAAAGTAGCAAAAATAGTAATGATCCTTGAAATTGGTTTTGTTAGACTGAGTTAAAAGGACAGGAAAGGAAATGTGTGGAGCTTGTCCTGCTTCATAGCACATCAATCTCTTGTGTGAGTGCCAATAGTTTTGGTGTTTGGTTTTTTTCATGAGATTAATATAGAAGGCCAGCAACTATTTCTGCCTACAGGAGCAGGCATAGTATATCCTGCATTGTGTGTTTTCCTCCTCTCACTGAATGCTGAAGCGTGAAGCATATTCTGAGATGTTTCTATGCTGTGCACTTGCACAGCAGAAAACAGCAGTAGGTGGGATATTGGAAAAGTTAATAGCACTTACTCGATGTGGAGGTGAGAAGGTAGTTTTGTTTCAGCAAGACAGTGACTCATGATGCCAAAGTGAATGTGATGAGGGTGGTTTATTTTAGCTTAGATATTACACATACCTGTTGAGGTCTGAGATAAAGCAAGCAAACCCTCAGTAAGCATACTGTCAGAGTTCAATAGCCTGTAGTGATCCAAGTTGTAAAAGCCTGCCTCATCACATGAGAACACAGAGCGTTCTTTCTGGGGCTCTCTGAAAGGAAGAGTGGTGCCTTTGTTGGCAGGGTGCTGCCCTGTGCCAGAACACCGCAGCGGATGGCGGCATGTGCTCTGTATTCATCATTGGTCTGAATCCAGTGAACCTGAAGAATAAAGGAAATTTGAGAATATTTCCTCGATTGGTAAGTGCTGTGATCAGGCCCCATTGGATGTCAGCAACGTGAAAGGCACTGCTTTACCCTGGTCAGTTCTTTCACTTCCTTTCTTCTTCACACCCCAAGACGCTGAAGAGAAACTCTGCAGGTGAGACATAGTATTTCTAAATAAGTGGAGGGCTTTTTTTCTCAGCTTTCTCTTTCCTTGGTTTAAATTCAAAGTTATGACACTATTTTACCTGAAGTTTCTTTTGATAGACCTTCATTCCTAAGAGGCCTAAAATCTCATTGCTGAGTTTACTGGACCTTTTTAGTGGGCATATCTCTTACCACATGTGGTGGGTTGACCCTGGTTGAATATTAGGTGCCCACCAAAACCACTACCCTCCTTAACTGGGTAATGCAGAGAAAATGTAGCACAAGTCTTATGAGTTGAGACAAGGAGAACTGTATGTGAATGGAGCTGAGATCTGTTCTATTTAATTTTCTGTGTCAAGCTGTTGTGGCATTTGATTCCAAAGGACTCATCTCAGAAGGAGTGCTTACAAAGTGAAGTTCTCATGCCAGTGGGAATGAGAAAACCAGTCTTTATTTTGGTCTTTAATTCCTCTTTTCTCCTACCTAGACTGCTTTGTTACTCTCATCCATCTGTTAATGACCTAATGAAGGCCTCTGAAGGGCTTCCTAAGCCCCTTTTCCTTTTGCTTTGCCATTAGACCTTCCTGAGGTAACATGTGGAGGCCTTGTCTACTATTTTGGTACCAAGTTGTGAAATACTTCAGAGCATGGGAAAATGTATGTCCAGCCTTTAAAGGCAAGTTTCGTGTGGTGGTAGAGAAATACTGCCAAATAATGTGCAGGCTTCTCCAGCCAGATTCTTCAGTGCCCCTGAACAAGCACATGAAACGTGAACCTGTGGCAACTGTAGACTGTGAAAAAGCTTTCCTGGGAGTCAGGTTGGCGGAGCTGGTGCATCAGAGAAGAGTGCGAGTCACTAGGGTCAGACCCTTGGGCTGTAGATAGATGCCCAGTGTTGCAGAGGACCTGGTGGTGAGAAGAGAGGGTCCCTGCCAGAGGGAGGAGGGTGTCTATGGTCAGACCTCAGTCACTGCTGCGCAGTTGCCATATGGACGCTGTACTGTGCCAATGCCAGGAGCTCTGTCACTGTGGTGGGAATCAGTGAGTGCAATGCCTCTCCTGCCAGGTTGTGCAGATCTGCACGGGCTGGCACTCCACGGGAGGGAGCGCCGTGCTGCGTGGGCCACTTGGCACGTGGCAGGGTGGCAGTGGATGGTCGAGAGCAAAGTGCTCGTGCACAGCAGACACTGTTGAGTATCTTGAGCATTGCTGCAAAAGAAATCAAGGAGGAGAGATGGATCTTCATTCTCAGGAAAGCTTCCTGAAACAGAACAGAAGAGTCTGAACAAAGCAGACATTTCTCCTACAAGACTCATGCAGGCTGCAACCCAGGCTTTTTTCTGAAGAGCTTTTATATCCACCTCACTTGCGAGCTGCTTGCCTAGGATCTCATTGGCATTCTGCTTTTCTGCTGTAATCTTATGTTGTTAAGGAGTGTGATTTTTCTTCTTAGCTGTGCTGCATATAGAAGATTACATAAATACTGTGGAAATTTTGGGAGAGGGAAGATGAAGAAGAAAAACCAACCCCGAACCACCAAACCCTTTCTCTAAGAAGCATTTTGACTTTGTATTCTTATGTCTTCCTCACAGAGAAAATTCTGTTTAATGTAGGAGGAAGGCAGACATGCCTCTTTACCAAGAAAACCGCAAACTGGCTTCCTAATGGTCCAACTGTGTTAATGAGCAATTACAGACAAACACACTGAGCTGAGGTAGATTTATTCTCCTGGCAGCTGTTGCCCAAAGATGGTTTGATGCAGGAGTGCTTTTTCCTCCTCTTCTGTGTTGAACTCATATCCATCTCCTTCCTCTCACCCTCTTTTCCTGGGTAAATACAAATTAACTTTCTAGGTTGAAGCCATTTCATAAAGGTGGTACTTCTGAGGCTCAGCTCTCCTGTTAAACCAAAGGATAATTCCAGGATGGGTGGAATGCTTTTTTTTGCTCCTCCTTACAGCACAGTGGTTCAGTTTCTCATTTTCAAAACAGATATTTTCAACAGTGTGCCCGGGATACAGGGGTAAAACTGAGCTTTGAATACAGGACCCTTTTTACGGGGTTACCGTGCATGTGTTCGAGTTCTGAAATCCTCGATGACAGGGTCCGTGCAAGTGTTGAGGGCAGCCAGGCCGGCTCTCTGCGGGGCGGACCCTGCAGTTCAGTGAAGCAGTGCACAGACACCGTGTTGCTCTTTGCAGTATCCAGTGTCTGTTTCTTTTAAAGTCTGAAACAGATCAAATAGTAAGATTTTATCAGTCGTGCTTCCTTCTTTATAGAAAGAGTGAAAATTTGTTAAATATGCTTGCAACTCGGGAAGGAGAGGAGGAATAAAACTTCAAACAGTGCTGCTAAAAACAGCCTGGGCTGCTTTTGTTTGGACTTGCAAAACGCAGCAGCTTAATGCCTCCATTGTATGCGGGGGAAATATGCTAATTCGAAGCACATTTCCCATCAGAAGCCCTTTCAGGCCTGTCATCGCTGCGATATGAAGGCTGATAAAAGCGGGGAGCAGGGAGGCCGGGCCCTGGGAGCGCGGCTGCGGGCATTGTGCGCGGCGGCGGCGCTGAATGGATGGGCTGGCGGGCCCGCTCACCCCTGAGCGCCCGGCCCGCGCGGGGTCCCGTGGGCGCCCGGCCCCGCCGGGCACGGGCCTGGCGCGCTCCCGGGGCAGCCAGCAGGAGGGGCTGCTGCCAGGGTGTGCCAGCACCGGCCCCCGTCACCCATCCCGCAGCCCTGTGAGCCGCGGGTTCTCTCTGGGGAACACGGACAGCGACCTTCTGTTCGCTTTAAGTGCAGTTTAAACTGAAATAGGATTTTTCGTGACACGGCCTCCATCGCTTCTTTTCCAAGTTGTTGATGCGTGCAGGGCAGTGGCGCTGAGCTGCCTCTCTAAAGAGTCGCCTTCAACTCGGGAAATGGGGGATGCTGCAACTGGCAAGACTTTTCTGAGTTATGCAACAGAAGGAAGTCTGTGAAATGCTACTTAGTCTGTTACCATATCTATGTGGTTATAGTTGAGGTTGAAATAAATGCATTCTACAGCGTTTGGTGTGTATTAGAAATCTCTAAACACTAGTCTTTACATACTGACGGATATGTATAAAAGCCTAGAGTTAGGGGGTTTTTTCCTTCTCTCTTAAAGTTATGAAAAGGTCTTTAAATGATGGGGTTTGTCTCAGGACCCTGTTGGTCCAGAACTAGAGAGATGCTGATTTTACTCAGGAATACATTTTCTGTCTTCCTTTAAACATATGTGTGTTGTTTCATTGTAGAGGATTTGGGATTTAGCAAACTTGACGATCTGATAACGTTGCTATGATATTTGCTTGGAAGCAGTTTGAAATGGCAATGAAAATTTAGTTGTAGTTTGTTTGGCTCTATAAACCTGCAGTGTACTCATGGCAAATTAAACTAAGAAAATGGGCTTTTGATTGTGTTTGCAATCTGGTGATGTTCCGTCTGCTGTAAAAGTATGTACTACACTTGAACACACTATTAGTTTCTGAGGACCCATGGCTGGAATTAAATGCTTATAAATACTTTTAAAGCTGTGGCTGGTCGTTAGTTTCTTCCCTGTGCTAATAAACTTGTGGACAAGCAGTTTGAGCTAGGTGATTTTGGCTGGGCTTGAGAAACTGTGGTCTTTTTCTCCAAGCTGTGGGCATGTCTGTGAGCTGCATTGAGAGTTCTGTCCCATGTTGAGCAACATGCCTTTGGTCACCTCCAGGACAGTGAGCGCACACTTGACGTAGTAGTTATTTTTCGCATAGCATTCTTCTAACAGACCAAAGAAAGAACCTTAGCCAGAGCCTTGGGTATCGTTAGTGCCTTGTGCTCTTGTTTTAATTGTAGGGTTTTTTTCCATATATACATCCCGTCTCCCTTTCCCTGGTTCCTTAGCTCCTTTCTTTTCCTCTCCAAATGGTGCAGAAAGGTGGAGTAGATAATGGTACTTCAGGAATCAGTAGTAGTGATACATATGGAAGATGTGTCTGTAGTACTACTGAAATCAAAAATGCCTGGGGCATTTTCAATAACTAATGTGAGAGTCTCCAAAGGAAGCACATCATGAGAATGCTTAGTGTTTACACCTGGGAGGCTCCAAGTGCAAGAGAAATGGTTACAAATGTGCTGAAAACTAAAGAAATAAAATGGGATGGGAATGATGCAAGGAACAGATGAAGAAAAGTAGATGCTAAATGAATTTTTTCTGAGTCATGACAAAGTGCAGAAGTGGTGCCTTTCAACTGTTTGAAACAAATGATTGTCATGTTTGGAAAGAAACAGGAATGAGGTTGTAACTAGGGATGGCTCAAAAGAGAGTCTGGGTGGTTTTCAGGCAGCAGGACTGGAGGCCATTTCGGAGGCTGGGACCCTGCTCCTTCTGGAGAAGCTGCTCCTTCTGCAGTGAGTGCAGCAGGGCCCTGGCCATTGTGCAAGCCCTCCTTTGTGCCGAGCCTCAAAACCTGCCGGGCCACAGAATGGCTCTCCTTGAAAAACATTGAAAGGCTCCAAGCTTGAGACACTTAGAAAATTAGGCAAGACAAAGTGTTGGAAATGTATACTCTAGGGAATTATCCTGCCCTGGCAAGGGATTTTACTTGACAGCCTATCTGGGAATCCAGGCTGAAAGCTGCTACTTTGTCCTTAACTCACCCTATAGCACTTTTGTCTCAGAGCTCACTTTGTATGCAGGATCACCCACAGCTGAGGTTCGGCAAAAATCGAGGCATGACATGATCCAGACGGAGCTCCAACCACACTCGTTGTTAGAGGTTAAGCCATTCCCTGTTTATAAAGGTAGAGGGGTGGGGTTTTCTTCTTAATTGTGCTGAACTCGCCGAGTGCACACTTAGCTTTTTGTGGGCGCAAGTGAAAGACCTGTAGAACACTTCAGCAGCGCTGTTTGTTGTTCGCGGCGGCGCTCTCAAAGGCTTTACAAAGTGCAAAAGAACCACGACATAGACATGACTGGGATCCCAATCGCTGCAGCTGGAAAGAGGAGACTGGAAAAGCTAGACCGGAGAAGTTGCTTGGCACATATTTAGTCGATGAGTTAATTGGACACTCTCAATGTGGGACTTGTTAATGTCTTGCTGCTTTCCTAATGAGGATATCTGCTGTTGCAAAGAATACAGTGATTAATTGGGGACCCTTTCGTTAATGTCTTAACGGAGGATTGCATGACTAGTGTCTTATGTGTGAACAGAGACTATATTTGCAATTCAACAGGCAGTCCAGCACTGCATGATACAACTGGTCCAGGATCTTTCCCCAAGTATAGTTTAATTACACTGGAATGGGAATTTTCTGTCTTGGGGAAACAGCTACAGTTGTTGTGACTTACAAGGTGCTGAAACTTCAAACAGCGAATTTCAGTACCTCATGCCAGTCATTATTTTGATGCTTTCTTTTACGTTAACATTTTGACTTTTGAGTGGGCTTTTCAAAAAGTTGACACACAGCTGCCCAACAGTCCATGAGTGGATCTAGGAGCAATGTATGGCAGAGCCTGGGGCTGTGGTGCTGGTTTTCCAACACGGGATACTGAGGTGAATGGGTAATGGTGTTCCCCAGGTGTGGTTAGCTGTGCTACAAACTCCAGTCTGGTCTTGGGTAACTTGGTTTCTAGCCCTAAAACCTTGAGCTGGAGGAGTCTGTAGCAGTCTGTACACTGGGGTGGCTGTGCACTCGCTATCAAACTGAATACCTATTGCATGACTCCATAAATTAGTATGCATTCCTCATAGTGGTTCCAATGATGCTCATATGGTTTACTGTTTCCAATAAAAATATGTATATAATTGTATGCATTTTCTTCATATACATATGAATATGCACACATACATGTTTTCTGCATGTGTACATACCCCCGCATATCTACATCTGTGGTTTATGCATGGAATCCTTTGTGATATTTTAGGAGGACTTTTCATCCTTGTCCCTCCCCACGTACCCCCAGTACACAGTGTTAGGTACCCTTCTACAGTGAGTGCCTCTGGTTTCTTTTTGGGGAGCTGGAGGGTTTTGCACTTCTTTTTATTTCCCTGCTTTTTTCCACACTTTGTGAAAAGGCTGGACTGAAGCCAGGACTGAAGAACAAAACGAGCACTGAATAGATGAGAGATTGTAGGTGGGATGCTGAAGTCTATGCGAAGAGTGGGAGGGCAATTTTGAAAATCAGAACTGGATGTAAAGTTAACAGAGGATTGTCTGAATAAATCTGTCTTTGTGGAGCAAAGGGCTAAGTTTCTGTCAAGCCTGAACGCAGTAATGTTTATTTATAGATAGAGAAAAAAAAATCAACAGGTAGCCTCCCAATACCAGTCGTGTCTCAAGCTCTTGTGTTTTGAGAGAGAGCAGCTATATTAACAGGAGTATACTGTAATGATACCTTTGCTGCCTTCTAAATTGCTGGCAGAAATAGCTCTTCTACAAGTACAAGAGGCGCTTCTACTTGAGTGCTGGCAAGTGCGACAGAAATATCTAGGATGCTATTTCAGTATGTCCAAGTATTCAGAAGCTTCAGTTAGCTTTCTGAGATGGCAGTAAGCTTTGACAACAGTACTGGAGAAGAGGGGTCACAGCAAAAGCTATGTTGGATTGTCTTCAAAGTGCAGAATTAAGGCAACAAAGACAAAAGACTTGAACGTATTATTTTCCTGCTCCACTACAAGGCGGAGGCATGATAACTGAGAATCTCCCCTCAGTTGTGATGGACAGAGAGAAAAAAAAAAGTGGTTATGTGCACCAAAGTCAAAAATGTAGCCCTTAAAATTATGGAGAAGCATTTGAAGTACTGCTGAAGGCTTCATGTATTTGTTGTGTACCTGAGGATCTTGCCACTGATGAAGAGAAAAATTTATAGAGATTGGGTAACTCAAAGCCTTGCTTTGCTGCCTCATTGTAAGGTTAAAGGATTTGAAATCTGCCTGCAGTACACTTGTAGAAAACTATGCCATAAAATTGTGGAGCTGGAGTAAAAGCTGAGGACAGTGGCACCAGCCACTGGAGCTGGTGCTCAGACAACTTGCCTAATGAAAGCTCCTTCTGGGGGAGATGCTAGGAGGTCTTTGCTTTCATTTTCTCTATTTCCATGCTCTTTCTGCTGTAGTCTGAAGAGGTTCTAGTTTGTCAGCATATTTCCTTCTGGCTTGCCAGAAGCATAGTGCTACTGAAGACAGCCTCACAGGAGAGGAATGTAAGAGATGATGTTGCTTCCAGCTTAGTTTCAAATGTATCCTATTTTGTTTTAATTTTTATTGCCTTTCCTCAGAAGTCTTTGGCATGGTTGAGGTTCCCGTATTTTGTTTGTCAAGAGTTTTGTATTATTGTCCCCAGAATTTTTTTTTTAATACAAGTTTCTAAAACCCAGGAGTATGTTACTAAGGCCCTTATATTAGATAAATAAAATCCAGTGCTTTTTAAAATTATTTATTTCCTTCTGTGCTGGTGACTGCCTTTTCCTAAGCATAAATGGAGCTCCCACCTACTTAAGAACAAATCAACTTTTTCTTGCATTTTGGACCTTCATTATAGTTCTTCAGGCTTTTTTCTTTGGTAGACTTCACATCTCTGCAATCTGAGCCGTCTTTGAGACTAGAACTTGATGAGACCTAGCTACTGGAAAAGCCATGCAGAACCATCTGTTCACTTTCTAAGGGATTTCTTTTCCTTTATGTTCCAACTAAATGTTAGCCATTGGTGTATGTTGTGGATCTGGGCTGTTGAGTACCTTTGATTCTCAGCCGTGGCTGTAAGTGCGATGGTCCAGCTGGAAACAGGCAGGCTGGACAGAGAACTGCATGTAACCCAACAAGTGAGTGACATCTCCTTTGCCTGCTGCTTGCCACCAGGCATTTAGCTTGGCAGCAGTCACTGACATCTTTACCAGCCTCTGTTAAGGGAGTCACAACACTGGCATCTTCACACTGTTAAGGTTTGCTTACCCTCCTGGACTTAGCTCCATTGGTTAACTCAGTGATTTTCTTTGGATGCAGAGATAACCACTATCCATGCTGAAGCCTTTATTTTTGCTCTTTCTTACAGCAATTTGAGACTGAGCCCCCTAATTGCAGTGTAGACTCATGTCTGTGTTTGATACTGTGGTATAAGTGCAGGGATTTTCCGCTGTTATTTGTTAATTTGGATTCCATTTTCCTAATAACCTAGTGTATCTCAAAGAATGAAGCCAAATTTTTAATTTTTTGTAAAGTACTTGCAAGATACACGACTGCTGCACCACTGAAAACTTGTCACGCTTTGATTTTATCCACATGGAAAGTTTGCCTGCTTTTGCATAAGTATTTGGATTGGGTTTTATAAGCAAGTCTTCAGTAAGTGGTTTAAAGATGAACACAAGCAATTGCATTGCACCAAGTGGCTTCACGTGTCTTTGTTCTTTCTCTTAAATATTAAAAAAAAAAAGTATTCTAGAAGTTGTCTTTAAAATTAGTTGTTTGGACTATGTATCAGTCTTGTTTGAAGGACAGTCTCTGTATTTTAACTTCTGAGTCTTGGATCTCATGGATAATCTCAAATTGCTCTTCAGCTATGTAAGAACACTTTATTACAGCTCTGTGAAGCCTTTGTAGAAATGGCAAGGGTGTATTCATCTCCTGAAAGCTTGTGAAGAATTTGCTGTAGCTTATGGTAGAGCTTCTCAGCCTTCAGGAATGTAAACTAGATTCAGTGACATTGAAGATAGATGTTCAAAAGGAACTGGCACATGAACAGAATGGGGATTCTAATATTTTTTAACTTCGGCAATTGTGCTATTTTAATTGACTGAGCAAAGTGATTAAATGTGTGGTTTGGATTTTTTTTTAATACCTAGATAAAATAGATTTAAGCCTTTTTTTATGAACTATTTTGCAGTAAATGTCACTTGGTCTGCAGTGCCTTCACATAGTTTCCTCCACTGCTGTTCATCCTGAGGTTTGGCAGTAGGCTCAGAGCTGTGCTTTAGCAGCAGAAACCCTTGCTGCTCAGCCTCTCTCCTCATTTTCACATTTATCTTGTTCTGCAAATAAAATGCTGGGCTGAACTTCTCAAATGTAACTAGCTGCCTGCCCTGGTTGCTGGTTATCCACATCAGCTTGGTCTGTACAAGCAGGTTTTTGCTAAACATCAGTCTCAAAAGATTTTTTTTTTTTTAATTTTTGCCTTTGTGGCTTTGTGCCTTTTGCTGTGTTGTCATAGGCATACACTTGAGGTTTCCCAGTCTCATCACATATTATGACCAGGATGTATCTGTTTAAGGGAGGGAACACTGCATGAGACAGCTTGCTGGCTGAGATTAATGCTTGAAAGACAAGATCAGCACCAATGTTAGCACTGGAGGAGTTTGTTTTATTTGTTGTATTTACCAATGATGGTGTAGAAGTCTGAAAATCAAGAAGTTACTTAGGATCATGAGTGCTTAAAACCTATAATACATTGAAGTAATCCATAAAATAGTGAGAAGGGAGGGGAGAGAATTTTACATTCATGTATCACTTGCAGCTTTTAGAGAATAATTAGAAGGTAGGATTAATGCTTTTGAGTAGTTGGGCTTGGTGATTTTTGAAGTGTTCAGTTCAAGTTCTTGTGAAGTTGATTCTGGTATTGTGCACTGATTTTTCATTGCTTGTTTGGGAAGGGGGTTATTCTGGGGAAACAGTCGAGGAAAGTCTCCCAGCCTGTTAGTTTTGGGTTTCTGAAACATCAGAAACTCTGTGGTCCTGAGCCTGCCTGATAAATTCTGCTCACCAGTAGGGAAGTGTGCAGCTGTTTGAAGGAATAGGTCTCACTGGTTAAGATGGAAGGGCTACAGTCATGGGTTTCCTCCAGGGACAGTCTGTAACCAGAGGTTCTATCTAATGTATTTTCTGTTTAAATAAAGGAAATTCCAGATTATGTTCATATTTTCTGTGTATTTATACTGATAAGTGCATAGATATTGCACCACTTGAATTAGGTTATGAACAGGCCTTTTGTAACTTAGGATAGTCTGAAGGGAGGTTTCAGCCTTTTAAAGTTTTAGACCTTCCAGTCTAAAAGCAAAGATCATTAAGAAAGAGAGATCTAGACTGTGACAGAAGTACCAACTGCACAATGAGGCATTCCAAGAAGAGAATTTTATGTCAGAAGCAATCACCTGCTTTGACCAATGACTAAAATTTGTGTGACTTTCAACAAGGAGGGTGTATTTGGTATGGATTTTCAGTCTTACTGATGTTAAATGGGGAAAAAAACCCTTTGTAGAACCTTTTCTTTGTATAATCATTACACCAACGATTTTTAGTAATGGTTAAAAGAATATAATAAACACATTGCCCATGCTTTCACCTTTTGGTTGATTGCTTCAGGGAGTGTTTGCAGTGCATGAAGATGGTGGGAGGGATTTCAATCTGTGTGTAGATTGCTATCTGAGCACTGGAGAGGAAGAAGGGGGAAATATGCTTTGCCACCTGAGTTGAGGTCTCTACTGTGGCTACTGATTTGATTACCTTCAGGAACTCAACCCCTTGCCCCACACAGGAGCCACACTGGCTCCTGAGGATACTTCATGCCATCTATAGATGAGCATCATCCTGCCTGCTTGGAGGTCTGCTGAAGTGGGAGCTTCAACTGCAGACTTTTCCTGGACTCCAAGGAAGCATTTGAGGCAAATGCTTGACATCAAGTTTTGATGCTGTGGTACAAAACCTTAGGATATGACCAAGACCTCCTGTCAGCTATGCTGAAGCCTGAAGTCTGAGCAGTAATGCCCAAAGCAAAGTAACAGCTGTGTTGGCTGTGGTGAGACAAGAGGGTTTGTGCACTAATTTCTTGAAAGAGACAGGAACTTTCTCTAATGGTTGGGTCTGAGGACTTTTGTGCTTTTCACTAGGCATCTAGAAATAAAAATGCACAGCAAAATTGTGGGTGTAGTAACTTCAACTAGAAGAGACTAAATTGCATCTACAAATCTTTGGACTGCTTCCCTCTTCCCACTCTCCTGTTTGTTATAGGGAACATGCAGGGTGTAGGTTTTAACATCCCCAGCATTTGCTGAATCTGCTGGGCGTCTTTGCAGGCTGCAGAACTGGACCACAGTTCTGGACCGTGGCTGGACCACAAAGGCCATTACTGCGCTCTTGCTCCACCATCACACACACAAAGGGGTGCCTTTGGGCACTTGTGCCCTGTGCAGTGTGTTGCACTGTAAGGCACTGAGACAAGCCAAGTGACAGGCAAGGTTAATTAGCCTCACTACAGCCTTAAATGTGTCAGTTGTCCTGGGTTTTGGGAGGGGAACAATAACCCTATGTGATGTTGCCCTGCTCTGTGGCTCCCCAGCACAAGAGTGGGCTGGAGACACCTCAAGTCACCTCATGCAGTGCAATGCTGGCAAATCTTGAGTTTGTTGCTCCCAAGTGCAGCTTATTTGATCGCGCTCCAATCTGTCTGCATTTAGGGGAGTGATCAAACGTGTTGAACAGCAACTCTGTGCTCATTCCCAAGCATGGCTCTAGGTCTCTAGTGGCAGACCTCCTTTTAAAGCCCGTTGTGTTTTCTTAAACATTTTATCCTTTAGAGTGTTGCATGTGCATTTTAGATCGCTTGAACTTGCTTCCTGTCTCCTTGCTTGGATAAATGTGTCGTGGGGGTTTTTTTTGTTTTGTTTTGTTTTTTTTTTCCCCATTGTGCTTTCGAGTCAAAGAATTTAAATTTTCCATGTACGTACATATATTTCCACTTTTGCTTTTATGCTTCTCTCACACAGTCTTTTACCGTGGGTGAGCGGAACTCTCGGCAAAGAAAGCAAACAGAGAGAACAGACCCATCACCCCCCACCCCTTGAAAGAGCAGAGGGCATGTGGAATAAATCAAAATGCAAAGCATAATAACAAGGTCCCATGGGAAAGGGAGCCTTGTGATTGTGTGCCGGCGTGCACTCCCCTTAGAGACGGCGGCCGGGGGCTCACCTCACAGCGGCCGGGGGCTCCTTTCTTTCTCACTTGCATCTCCCCTCCCGATGTCACCAATCCATTCACTACCCGGAGAATTGATTAACATCTGTTGGGAGACGGGGAAAGAGGGGAAGAGCGGAGGGCAGGAGGAAGGGGGCGCGAGCGGGTGATGCTGGTCCCCACGGTGTGGCAAGCCGAGGCACAGGATGGCTATTTTATAGCTGGGGACCGTGCTGACGTATAGCTGAGCGAGCTGGCACAGCTCCTCGTGGACCAGTCAGCGGAGCGAAATTGAAGCTGACAAGACTTTTCTGGCATTTTGGAAAGGACTGTAATCTACTGTAGGGGAGAACAGAGCCGCTCAATCACCGCCGCTGTAAATAGGAGACGGAAGGGAGTGAGAAAGGAGGCGAAGAGAAAAAGTGCTTGCTGGGGGGGGAGGGGGGGCGGCATTTTTGGTGGATGGTATGAAGCCAGCCATGGAAACTGCAGCGGAGGAAAATGCAGAACAAAGCCAAGAGAAAAAAGGTACCCAGGGGTCTAACAATAGCCTGTTTAAATCTTTTCATTCAGGGGTCTTAAAGAGGTTTAGGCCAGTTTTGTCACTTTTTCAAATAGCTCTTAAACAATCATTACTGCATCTTCGGGCTTTCAGCCTTCCTTTCCTGCATGGCTTGACAACAAATTAATGGAGCATCAACCTTTCTGTCTGCGTCTGTATTTGCTCTGAATCTGTCCTAACCCTACCCGAAATGATGCTTGCAAAAGAAGTCTTGTTATTGCTGCGTCTTTGACAGATTTTGGTTAATTTGGTTTACAGAGGTAGCGTGTGCCTGTGTGTTTGCATGTTGTTTTTGGAGCCGTAATCTGGTGTTTTCATCGGGACTAGCCGTGTAGCAAGGCTTTGCAATGCAGTGTGGGAGACCTAGGTTATAACAACATATAATAGATTATAATGTCACACAACCTTCTTGTAGTGAGCTCGATGCCAAATGCTACTTTTATTTTTAAAATTCCTTTTCTATGGTATCATCTGGCAAATTTTACATTTGTAGCTATCTGCCTGCACTATGATAAGGGGGAAAAATGCAGTGAGTTTTGCAACATTAGATTTCAGGATGTGTTAATCACTGAGAATTGCTGCTTAATGGAGACAACAATTCCATGGTAATGGTTCTGTGGTAGGGAGATGGCAGCGCTGAAAGATGCTTCAGCCACCCCAGCTTACAGGTTGATTCTGTTTCGTCTGGGGTGCTGAACTTCAGAGCGTAAATTCAACTCGCAGGGGGTATTTTCTTTCTGTGTTGTATGATTTGTGTCATATAACTGTTCCTCTTCAGTGTAGCAGACTACAGATCATAGCAGTTTGTTGGGGTTTTTTTGGGTTGTTGTTTTTTGTTTTTTTTTTTTTTTTTTCTGAATGATACGGCAGCAACAAAATTATTTAAACTTCTACTGTCTTTTTACTTGGGTCGTACATTTTTTTAACCTGTTGTGTATCGTTTATAAGCAATCTGAGTATGTCATCTGAGTATCTCATAGGCTTAAGCAGCTGATAAACAGCTAATGCATTTCCGCAAGCAGAATTCTTTCATCGATTGTTAAGCAGTTCAGATATAAACATGATAAATCCCGCTAGTGTCCGGTAACAGATTTTGTTTTCCCACTTCGAATGTGACTCCTGCTACACACTTCATATAAAACGAGCTTCAGTTTCAAGTAAATGAAATTTGTCAAGTGATTAGACATAGTACTACATAATCCTTTAGGGATTTCACAAAAGGAGGTCCACTGATGAGAGATTAAACTCTGAAAGCCATTAGTATATGTGGACAATAACTCACCTCACTGCAGATTTTGAGTAATTAATGTACAAAATGTCCTGAATAGATTGACTATAAACCCACCTTGAATTGATAGATCATTCTTCAAAAATTACAGCAATTCTTTCTTCTGATTGATGAGCTTTTAAACCAATGGAATTCGTGTTAAAATGAACACTAAAGAAAGTTATCCGTATGCATTAGCAGCTGCGCAAAACAAAATGTGTTGCTGAGTGCGTTTATGATGAGTTTATGGCTTCCCTTTTGTTTTGGCAAGGATGAAAGCACAATATGTAGAACAGTAAATCTGCTTCCAAGTCAAGGTGGTTGATCTGCTGCTTTCATCAAATGCAAGTAGGGAGCCTGTTATCCTCATGTTACCACCATTTCTTAGTTTTTTGGTGATAATTTTATACTTTGGATCTGTTACATAAGTATATGTATGTAACACTTGCAGGCTTTGTTCTTGCTGGTTCTTCGATTCCTGGAAGTAACACATGGTCTCTCACGTTATGCTCTGTATTCCTCTTCACTTATATTCTCAATATGCTTCACAGCAAATTAAAATGCAGAAAGCTGAAACAGTACTACTCCTAATTTCTATAGCAAAACAAATAGACCAGATCCCCCTGCAAAGTTACTGCTGTGAAGTGGCATGGAGGAGACGTATTTGGTTTCGAGGGGCAGATTTTCCAAAGTGCTAAATCTGTCTGGTCCAGTAGGGTTTTCAGATGGGCTCAGCAGGCAGCAGGTACCTCTCAAATGTCAGAATTTTTCAATAGGGCTCTGTCACCAGCAGCTCCTGTGGAGGAAAATGGGTTTTTTCTCTGTGTAAAGAAACTTGAAGGAAAATGCTGCTGCTTTATTTTGGGATATAGAACAGAAGAGGACTCCTTCATTTACTCTCTGGATTACATCTCTTACTTGTTATGCCTCACGTGCTTGCCAGCCTTGCAACATTTTCTTCTTCCTCTAGGATCCCACCTGGACTTGGTAATGGCCATCCTTTATGACATGCCCTAGATCCAGAAATTTCAAGGCAACTGCCACAGCTTGGAGCAGTTGAAGTCCTATCACAGGGTCTTTTAACTCTTCCTTCTAGGAAGCAATTGCAAAGCCTAAGGAGATAAACCATCATCTGAAGGGCTTTGGGAAATGCTGCTATTGCTAAGACTGAGCAAGGGAAGATCATGAGCATTCTGCTTTGGGTATTCAAGATCACACTCAGTGAGCACACTTGCTTTTTGCTGGCAAGTTCTGGGGAAAGTATCTGCTATTTAACTAAATGCAAATCGTGCTATTAAGCAAAACTTATTTTCCCTTTACCAGAATTTTAAACTGCATGTTTCTGGAGTGTGTTTTCATTGCAAGGACCTTCTTGATGATGTGCTTCAGTTTTGTGGAGTAAATACTTGGAGGAAGTTGGGCTAGGACTACATGCTGTGTGTGTACAGGGCTCCCAATACTTGGGAGAACCCTGGAGAGCAATGCTGCTGGAGCACTTGGCATGAACAGGGAGGTCTATTTTCAGTTTGAGCACCTAAAGCAGTCGTACGTGAGCGGTGGTGCCACACAGGTATTGGTTTGTGCTTCCCCTCTCGGTGGCAAAGTGGTCAGCCAGCTATTCTGGACTGCAGTGTAGCTGAGACAGTTTGCACAAGCTAATGTGCTTTATGAATAATTACAGATTGATAAATGAAAATGATTGAAAATTATTTAGATTTTTAATGTTTGCTAAACTGTATAGAATTCCTGTTCTATCTTTTAATAATTTTCATGAATCCCCTGCCTGATTCAGGCAGCGATACTACTCAGCTGATAGATTCTGTGTTTATCTGACATTTGTTTCTCTGCACCCAGATGAGTGGCTGCTGCCCCAGTTTTTTTAATTGGAATCAGAACAGCCCTCATGTTGATGGAGATAAGAAATAAGTCAGCTTTGTGCTGTGTATCAGCAGCCCTTATCAGGGCAGAACACCATGAAAGCTGAAGCAAAATGTTTAACAGATACTTTGCAGGGCTGCAGGACAGATTGGATGCATTTTAAAGATGAAGGTTTACAAATTATTACAAATGACAGGGTTTATCTTGCAGGCATTAAATTAAATCAAAACGTGAGGACTGGGCAGGCAGATTTACTGAGGTGGAATAAATAAGAAAAACGAAATGCCGTTTTGCATCAGCAGTGAAGGATATAGATCCTGATACATATTAACAGAGACAAGAAGTCTCCTTTTTCATTTAACTGTGAGAAATACTACCAAGTTGCAAAATTAAAAAAAAACAAATAAATAAAAAGAAGGAAAAAAAAGAAAATAAACCCCAACTGTGGATGACCACGGTGTATTCACGAATAATACATGGTATGGAAGAAAGCCATTATGCTAGGGTTTTGGTTCCTTATATGAATACATATGATGTTCAAATTGCTTATGCTGTGCTGAGGAATAATGAAGACCAGTTTGAGCAGCTGTACCAAAGGTCCCTTTTAATTGGCTCTTCCCTGCTTATGTTCTCTTGATAAAAGAAGACCTTGTGCTCAGTAATACCTGTGAGCTTTATTATTTTTATGGTATATGAAGCCACGTTTCAGCTTTTAAGCTCTAAATAGACAAATATATACTGGTCAAAAATAGAAAGAAAATACTTTGTTTCTCTTACACTGTTGCACACGGTTGTGCAGTTGTGTTTAAATGAAGCTGCGAAGTGCAATGTGAGAATGGAATTGATTGTCATGCAGTTTCTCTTTTAGTAAAGTTATTTTTACACAGTGAGCTTATGACATTTTGATGCATCACAGATGTATTTTTCATTACAACAAATTGAAAAAGAAAGTATTTTTTAAAATATGTGTTATGATCATCAACCAAAATTTCGAAGGTACCCACCTAATGTTAGGCTCACACAGTGGTATCAGAGCTGTCAAGCCAGTCAGAGATTTTTAGTGCGCTGCATATTTTTCCCCATTTTAAGCAGTTGATTGGTGTTTCAGATCCACTGACAACATTAACTGCTCTAAGTCCCTGAAGAATACAACTGTAGGAAGAGAGGTCCAGCCCTGGGAGAATCTGGGACACGCGATATTCTGGGGATAATAATTTGGCAGGCTTAGTGATTGAGGTTTTAATGAATAGGATTTGGTTTCTAAATAGGAGGAGGTTGAAAAATACTCAGAGAATGTACTCATACTGGTCTGAACAACCTCATGAAAGCAGAAAACCTAGACATATGTGCCATGGGACATGGTAACGGGGGGTGGGGAAAGCCCAGATGGCACTGTACGCGCACGGTGGATTTTGCAGCAGGAGCAAAGGGGGCGAAGAGGGGGGGAAGGTCTCCTTCAGTTACTCTGACCCTTCCCCATTTTCTGCCCAGCCTTGCTCCTTGTCCATTGTTCATCACCAGACCATCAATGACCAAACAACACCCTCTCTTTGGTCCCGTGGACTGCTTCATCAGCTGAGACAGATGAATATCAAAACTGTGTTTCCTCTAAAACCAGATGATAAAGGCAGCAAGCGTGAGCACGTTGAGCACTGTGAATTTGATTACAGGCATGCAAGATGATTCATCCCAATGGATATTGAGCACCACAGTCGCCATCCGTGTGCCTGTGTGGTGTGACATGAAAACATTGTCAGTTCTGTAGCTGCTGTGTCTGTGCAGGATTGAGGACAGCCTGGTTCTGACAGGAGGCCTCCAGCCATGAGAGCTTGGCTGTGGCTGGAGGGTATTGTAACCTAGACATGGGAATGCAATTAGTGCAGTTAGTTACTCAAAAAGCAAGAGGTAGAGAAACCCTTCAGACTGTTTCCCAACTATTCAGGGTACAGAGTTAAATTCCAATGGATATGGACTGTGTAAGTAGCTGTTATGCCACTGAAGCCTGGGGAGCTTTTGACCTGGTGTTGGTTTTACATGAGTGGGCCTGGGTGGGTCCCAGCAAAGTCACCCAGAGACACTCTTCAGCTTCAAGGGTTGTGCCAGGCATGCACTAAGGGCTACCAAACAGCCATTGCTAAGTGGCTCTTTGCAGAGCAGTGGAAAAACTGAGATTCCTTATGGAGTTTGAACTGCCTCCTAATGAAAGGAGCCCTGTTACTGCAAAACTAGAAATTGCTAATTAAAGAAACCATAGAATATTTTCACTTTGAGAAATGATGCTACAAAGTTTACATAATGTCTCTGTGTTTCGGGGTTTGATGTTTGTACCACAGCAGACAGGTGACTTCACCAACATTCCCCCAGGCTAAGGGAGAAAAGGAGCTGCCTGCTCTGCTGCTCTGAACGAGTGCTTTTCGTGGCCACTGCAGGAGAAGTCTCAAACTGTGGGTTCAAGCTAGTAGGATAAAATCTTCCTGATTTCGAAGGTCTGATTTAGATGCTGCTGCAGTGCAAATTAATAATGATTTTCTTTTTGGAAATCTCTGCAGCTGAGTATTTTTAATTCTAATTTTTTTTTTTAAATCTGAATCCGGTACCAATGTCCAGTAAGTAGCCTCAAAAAGGCAGGAGCAGACACTGGGGAGGCAGAGGAGGTATGCAGTACTAGTGAAGAAATTTTTTTTTCCATTTTGTATCCAATTCAATTATTATGGCATTCCTTGTGATCTCCCAAGCAGGATTGTTCCTCTCTGAGCAGAAGGAAATGATATCATCCTGAGAGTGTGCAGTCATTTTGGAACAGTACTTTCAATACATTTTGAATTTTGTTATGCTCATAAGATGTGGAACTTGTCTTTCCTAAGGGGAAGAGTGAGCCATACAATACAGAATAATGTCTTCTGTGGAAGATTTACTGATACCTGCTTGCTGGTTTGTGTGTGAGATGCAGAGAGGGGAAAAGTACTTAGCCACAAAGTATCCTTTAGAGAGCCATTGATACTAAATTAATGTACAAAACCCAAAAGATTCTTAGTATTGGAGTTCATTTGCTGACAAAGAAGACAAATTCTTGGCTTAAATCTCTAGATCCAGCATTTTGATTCAAGGCCAAGATTTTTTTCTCTTCTTGACGTATGTAAATATGGCTGTGCCAAACTCCTCATTGCACAAGCAGCAAAACCACATGAGAGGTACTAGGTCCAGGACTTCTGAGCCCCCCATAGGCTAGAAATTGATGGCATTTCTACTTCTTCTGCCCCCTGAAATTTGTCTCTAATCTTGTCTTTAGTAGCTGGGGTTTTCACTCTCACAACCTTCACTTTCTCCATGTGTCCAAATGCTACTGAATTGGATTTGCTTCAGCCAGAAATGATTGCTTTCTCATTTAACCACTGCAGAGGGGGACTGGTGCATTTTGAATAAAGGTCTGTCAGTCTCACCCTGACAGCTTTGACAAGGCTATGGTGCTACCAAGGGGGACATGTAGACTCAAAAGTGGTTTGATGCTGTTTCCCTCCTCTTTCAGGGGCACAGGAACTCTGTGCCAATGAGTGTGCAATGAGTGTGTGAGTGGGTGAGGTGAGTTACTGCGTGGGGGTCTTGTTGCTGGGCTTCCTCTGAAAAGACAAGGAAAAACAGGACTGCTCTTTTTGGCTATGAACCTGGAACAAATCGTTTTTAACACACTTGGTCCAGATTTTTGGATGTGAGCAGAGCCTAGGTGAAATAAAGCCCACAAACTTTTATTTTTTTAACGTAAGAAAGTATCAGAGCAAACCTTTGTGTTTGCCCTACCTTGACATAAAGCAATAACATTTTTCTTTGACAGCATTAGGGTATTTTTAAAAAACAGATAACATGGTTTTCCATGATTTTACCTTCCTTTACTTCTGGAGCAGAGCTTTTTGTCGTGGACAAAGAGAGAGAGACATGAGAATGAGTGGGGGTAAGGAATAGAGAGCGCTTCCTTATGTGTTTTAACTCCTAAGTGGAGTTTCAGCTTTTCAACCTTTCTTAACACCTGTGTGAGCATTTACCTGTTGATCATCCCTCCTAATCTCTTCCCGTAGTCTGTAAGGTTATGTTGTTTCGGTTCTGAAACTACAAGTGTGTTTTATTGGGGCTCTTGTTTTTAAAGTTAAATGACTGAAAGTACTGAACTAAAACTTGCTGGTGACACTGACTTTTTACCACCTAAAATTGGCAGTGATCACCAGACCAGAAATGGAAATTGGCAGGTACCACTGGATGTACAGGAGTTCAAGGCCACACCGGTACCATCATGTGCCAGCATTGAGAGGCAATATTAGTCCTTTGGGGATTCAAGGTAAATAAAGGGCTGGGTGAAAGGGAAGTGAAGAGTTCAGAAATGGTAGTAGCATAAACTTAATGCTTTGCAGTAATCCTAACAATTTAAGATAAACTTTCCTCTGTTTTTCTTGCTTTGTTTGTTAAGGCTGTAAGGAATCGACTTCTTTTGTATGAATATTTGACATAAATTTGAATTTCCTTGTTAATGGTTGAAAGACAATAATGGGTGGTGTGAGGGACAGCTTCATTTTAACTGTGCTCCCAATTGCTTCAAAACTGTTTACAGATGAGATGAAATAGTATGGGGGTTTATGCAGATGAATCTATCAGACTCATCAACCACGAATGCAGAAATGATACTAAAGCAGTGACAGCATATCTGACTCACTGGTATCCTACAATATGCTTCCTAGACAATATTCTGTGATTTGGTTTGCATTTTTCCCTTGCTAGAAGCACTAAGTGCATATGTGAGAGTCTGGAGGAGGATTTCAGGTGAGGCTGTAGAAATGATTTGGTAGTTGTGCATGCCTGTCCTTCGCTGTCTGGCTTGAGACCTCAAGAAGATCCTGTTTAGTTTTCACAAAGCTTTATTTTAAGGGTCTGTGGGGGAATTGAGTTTTGAAGCATCTCAGAAAGGCGCCTGAAAGCAACCCTGTGATTGATCACATCAGAAAATTCCAGTCTGACTGATGGATAGCATAGCAAGGGATGTATATGCTCAGAGACAGCCTTTGCAGCTAGCTCTATCCAGAATCCTCTTCTCTTTATGGAGCTGAGTGACTGAAGCCTGTTGACAGCTTGTTTGCTGGAGACACCTGCCTCCGCATCAGAGGCTTTAATAGCAATGCAGGGAAATATTCACCAAAGCTTGCTGCCTCATCCTTCCCCTTTCCATTATATTTTCTTACTCTTGTGCTTTAGGATTCAAATGTTTATGTATTTCAAATGGCTTTTTTTGCCCCAAAATACTTTGGTCACAAATGATGATCTCTGTCTTCAGTATCAATATTCATTTTGACCATATTTTATGACAAGTTACCTGGGTGACCGGTTTGGGGCTGCCACAAGACATTTCCAAACTTCACGTTCAGTGCACATGGGATATTTTACACACAAAAGAAATGCTTCAAGAAGGAGTGGTAGATGATGAATGCTGCCTCCCTGGGCTATGAAGGACATGGAAGGAGCAGGCTAGATCCTGGTTATTGGGGTCTTGGGCCCCTTCAGCTGTCCCCAGTGATGAGACATGTCCATATGTGCTGGCACAGATAAGCCAGGACACAGAGATGCACAGCCTTCTGTTACAGCAGCTGGGAGTCTGGCACCTAAAATGGTGCTAGAAACCCTTGTTTAGGCAACTGAACCCTTTTCAGTCTGCCTTGGCAATCTTTCTGAACTCATATGTAGGTAAATATGCCTGTTGTGAAAGAGTTGAGGATGAAAGGGTTCTTCTTGATGGTGTAAACCACCCCCCACCCCCCCAGAGCCCAGAAATGCCATTCAAGGGAAGATGTTTTAAATGGCTGCACTGAAAGAAATGAAAAGTCTTTTAGGCAACAATGAAAGCTCTCTGAACAGGTCTTGAGTAAAACCAACCTGTCAGTGATGGATTAGCCACCATGAGAATGCTGGTCTTTGCTCTTGTCCCTTAGCTTGGAGGCAAGATGTCACTTCAGAGCCAACAAAAATCCCTGCTATAAGATGCTTCCCTTCAGCACTGGCCTACAGCTCCCCACTGCTGTTTGGCATTGGCTGCTGTGCTGAGATAGCCTCTCTGCTCCTTTGACAAACCACAGGACCTTTTGGCTGCCTTTGTCTCCTCTGTCAGTGTCCAGATGGACATCAGTATGAGGGCACCTCTGTGGCAGTCCTCATGGCATCCACCTCTTCTCCCAAGGTCTCCACGTACAACATGATCTCACTTCCCTAATTTAAGCTTGAATCCAGCTCTTAAGCAACAAGAGAAGAGTCAGTGTGGGAGATTCACTGCAGTGCTGGAGCCAAGACATCCCCAGAACACCTGCAAGCTTAATGAGCCTTTCAAAATGCTAAGACAATTTTTTTCCCAGAAAGCAAAGTACTATCTTTTTCTCTAGAAAGAGAAACTTTGGAATAGTTGTTTAACATGAGTTTAGCTGTAGGCACTATTCCAGATTGGGTGGGTGTTGTTTGCTGCGAGGTGTTGCAGCTGCTCTGTGAGCACATAAGGGCATCTGAATGTGGAGTATGGAGCATCTCACTGAAACAATCTCAAATTTTGGAAATGATGTGGTGAGGATACAGCTGGGGAAATAATTGGATGAAAGCTGTTGCAGGGCAAAGAATTTTTACAGTTACAGTTCATTTTTTTTATTACTCCTCTTGTTCCATAGTTGGGTAAATTTACCTTCTGAATCTGAGATCTGCCAGGCCAGAATACATACATGCACACACACACACATACACACAGGTTTTGGCCCTGTTTTAAGCTGTAGGGAGAGAGAGGTTGTGTTTCTTGTTTGCTTCTTTATAGCTTAGGGAGGAGTCAACTGGGGAAGCGATCTGAAATCCAGTGTGGCAAAAGTCTTGCCCTCCTGCTGAGTGCTGAAGGCTGGTGGAGGGTGAGGTGAGTTACAGCTGGCAGAAAGGTGGAGCTAAGAGTTTCAACTCCAGTCTTCAAGGTAAGATATTCACCTTTGATTAAAGTAAAAGTCAGCTTTCAAAATCATGTCAGCCAAGATACAGGTGGGCCTGGAGGATGGTTGGTTCAAGGAAACTCAAATGTCCTTGCACATTTTCACAGAGCTGTGGAAGTCGCCCATGGAACTGAAATGCTTAGTCGCCTTTGTATTTCCACACTGAGCTTGTCTAGACCTTCAGGCATTTGGATATCTTTGGCAGTCTGCCCATTGCGTCATCTTTTTTACCTTGAATTTGTCCAAAATTATCACCTGGGCTGGCACCTGTTGAAGCAGCAGTTCCTACATGTTGACCCTCCGGAGTGTTTCTTCCAGAAGGAAAAAATAGGGGAAGCGAGGGGAGGGAGGCCAGGGCAAGGGCAGGAAGGAAGGACGGTCTTCAGGCCTGTTGAGCAGTGAGTTGTTGATGTTTCAGCTAAGAGTTAGAGCCCCAGTTTGGACCAGCAGCCGCCCTTGCTGGAGCTATGTGTTTGATCTTTGAGCTCTGCATGCCAATGAGCACTTCCACATGCTCAGGCTGCCCTGAATCCCAAGAGTTAGTTTGGATAGTAAATACTAGAACAAGTCTCCAGGAGAAATAACGCCAAAGCTTATATCAATAATGCCTGATCTGTCCCTTATATGAGAAGTCTCTTTTTTAAATCACCAGCTTATTTTTTTCCCTGCAGAAGTAGCTTAGAGCTAAGAAATATCCCTTCTCAAGAATTCCCATTGAAACCTGTCTGAAGTAAGGCCTTTTCCAAAGTATAAATTAGGGTTTTTTCTTCTGCTATGGATTCCACTGTTTTATAGGCCAAAAATAAAACAAAGAAGACATGAATTAAAATGAAATTCTGCCTGACCTTTGTCCAAAAGCAATAAAGCTGCACAAGAGCAATTCTCTGATCCCACCATCTCATGGGGCAGCAGTGTTCTTCCTGTGCAGGTCTGACTCCTTTCTCTCACACAGCAGACACCTGAGATGGGCACTTGCAATAGGTATGGATGTAGTGATTCCTGTTCCGTAGATTTTGCTGTCTGAAAAAGATGACTTCAGAACACCTGTGAGCTTAATGAGCCTTGCAGAGGTTGAAATGATATAGATGGGGGAGTGTGTGTATTTCACTTAAATTTGAAGAAGGTAAACTAGATAAGGCGTGTAAAAAACCCATTTGGATCATCTGGTTTTGCATGAAACAGGTTTGGTTCCTGCAATGGGAGTGCAATTTTTTCCTGTAAGAACTGCTGATTTGGGAAGAAGAGATTTGGAGAAAAAAAGAGAGTTATGATTGCTGCTATCTGTTCTTACAGTCTTCTCTGCATCATTTAACACCATCCAGAAGAAACAAATCTTCGCTTGGTAAAACAGCCTTTTCTCCAATTTGAACATAATTTTTCTTTAGTGAGAGAAAAAAAAGATCTTTTGGTGTGATAACCTCTGAAAGGCTATTTGGTTTGTTTGGGCTTTTTTGTTTGTTGGGCTTTTTGTTAATCATGGTAGGAAAAAAAATGTGCTTGATTTTAAACCTGTGCTTACTGTATTTTTGCAGACAAATTCAGGAGCCACATATTATCATTACTTATACAGTACCACAGAGATAACTGGTTCTTTGTGGATTTGAAGAAGGGTCTGCTAATGGTTCCTCCAGGCTGTGAGATGCTTGTTCTTAGTGTGCACCAATTCTCCTGCTTTCTCTGGGTTGGTTTCCAGCACAGGAGGTGTGACCAAGGACTTTTAGTTCTCTTCTACACGAGAATGTGGAAGTATCTAACTGATAACAGATAATAAATACCTTCTCAGAAGAGGGGAACTTAGCTGTATGACAGTGCTGAAACCAAGTATCTTGTATCTGTATCAAGAATAACTGGAGAATTTACAATTAAAGCTGATGACCTTCAGAAAAGAGCTACTTGTTCTTCAGGTACCTCTTAAATAGTAGAGGTTGGGGTGGGGTTTACTGGAGGGATCAGACTACCCCAGATCTCACAGGTTTTTACTTGAAAGAAGCATCTTGTGCCGGCCTCTCAGAAGGATAACAGAGGTGGTCTGGCTGCATTTCAGGTCTGATCCTTTCTGGTAGCCCTGATGGCAGTGTTCTCCAAAGGTCATGTCCCCCCCATCACAGGGACTCTGCTGGCCAGGAAGGAGTTATTGATTAACAACCCTGGAAAAAGGGAATGCAAGTACAGTGGGGAGATGATCAATCTGGCTAGACTAAAGTGCATTTACTTAAGTTTTCTGGCTTTCGTGAGTTAATTTTCAGTATAAGTTAATTTCACAGCTTCTAATTTGTGTAGGACAACAAGGCAAAATTAGGAAATACTGAACTTGAAGTTTTCTGTGGAAGAGCCTTAAGAGGTTTGTAGGAGGAGAAGAAAGGATTTTCTCTATTTGAGTTCATCACTTATTTTGTCTGTTTAATGTTAATCCAGAACTGTGGTGAGTGAACATTTATTCTAAGTAGTAAAAACAGTTTTAGCTTTGTGTCATGTTTTGTAAATCAGCAAAATTTAAGCTGAACAGGAATGAGTAAGGATAGAGCTTGAACAAAGACTTCCATGTGATTTAATGCAGAGCCTGTTTATTTTAGTTCCTTAATAAATGTGGAGAGAAATTTGTCACAGGCTTTAAACTTATGCTCGTAAGGTTAGGTATTTTATTTTATTGTATTGTTGCTACTCACCCTTGGCTGCAGGTGTGGGTGACAGATGTGAGGGGTTACCTTATTGCCAAGTACTGACTTAGTCTCATGCAGAGAGGAAAGAGGTAAATTCCAATTTTGCTTCTGAGGTATTAGCCTATTCCCACATCCCTCACTGCTTCTCCTGTGGCTGCCAATCATGCAGCAGGTAGGAAAACGTACATCCTAGCGTGCATAAGCCATTCAGAATGGAAATTTTCAAAAATACAGTGGGTGGCAGACAGTAAAATTGGCATTTGCTTTCACTGACATAAAGTTCATTTTCTAACAAAAATCCATGGTGATTTAGGCCTCCAAGGGTATTATTCATGCTTGGTATTGGGTAATCTTCAGCACTGGGGAAGCAGGAGGTGAATGTCAAGTACTGAGTTGTCCTCTTACATTTATTTGTGAATTGGGAGCAATGCTACCAACACGAGGCTCCTGGGTGAGCCTGATTTACATGTGATGGCTGCATTTAAGATGTTATCTAATGCATTCATTTAAGGTGTTATCTAGTGCTTTTTTTTCCCTTGGGTTTCTTGCAACCTTCATTTGGTTAAAACAGTTCCTCCCCACTTGCTCCCTGAGCTGTGGTGCTGAAGCCAACAGATTGTGATTCTGTGGTGGAACATGATGTGCAATTTCTGCTGTGCATTAACTGGACTGGTGTCTGACAGGCCAGCATTTCTTAAAATGTGTTACACAATTACAGGAAGTAAATGACAAGGAGAAAATGATGCCCATTGCTTTATCTTTCATGGCAGGGGAAGAAACCAAACTTCTAAGGAAAAGGAAGTGGGAACTAACTCAAAGACAGCCACAGGATCCTGGAGGTTTAGCTCCCTGAAGTGGAAAACTTTTCAAAGCTCCTTTGAGGTTTTCTTGGTTCCTTGGTTTTTGTTCCATAGTGACCTTGACTATGGGCCAGTGGTTAGAACCGAAGATGCATTGAGGCACTAGTTCAACCTAGGAGGTGTTTGGAACATTAGACAATAGGCTGGTTTTCCGTCCAGGAGGTGTGGCTATTCCTTCTTTACATCATGTTTTCCATACTTTGCTTTGAGGGATAGCTTTGTGAATATCAACCTGTCTCAGCTTTTCAAGTCTGGGCTTCAAGAGCTGATGACTGATCTTCCTAGAGCAGGCCCTAGGAATAGTCAAGGAAGCTATCTGATCCTATTGCATTGTCTTTTGTCATTTCCAAAACACAAGATTTGACCGTAGCAGGATGAGGAAGTATGTGAGAACTGCCTCTTTTTCCTTTTTCTTTTTATTTTAAGACCATTTTCCATTAATTCTCTACTGCCTTGCCATTCTGAGTTTAAATCTTAAAGCTGTACTTGAAGTACCAAAGGAGGTTTAGCCACACAATCACCATTTGGCATGGGAAATTGAATGGCTAAGCCCCTGCATATATGCAGTAGGCTGTACACTGCTGAGCAGATTGTGTAATTGTTCATCATACATTAAGCAACCAATTGCCGATTTATGTACATATGTAGGTTCATCCTTTACCAATTTCCTGTGACTGATAGCTTCCAGGAGATTAAAAGAATAGCCGGTTCCTGTTTCTTTCTCTTCTCTTTATTTTTGTCCTTTAGCAAGAATATTTGTGTGTGTGTGTGTTTAATAGCATTCATTCCCTAGAGAATAATCTCAGTCTTTGTTTTAGCTGGCCTCCTTCTGAGAGTGTGTTAAATCTGTAGCCAAGATCACAGGCAGCTCTGGGCAAATCATTGGGCTGTTATTAACCTGCCTCCATGGCAACTGCTGCTCGCCAGCCTGAGGACAAAAAATGTTTTTATTCTGCTGAGTTGCACAAAAGGTTCTAGTGATGCCTTGCACAAAATGGCCATTGAAAGGGAAGATGCAGTGATGTGTGTTTGTGCTGTACAGTTTCATACTTAAATCATTTTACACTGTTTCATTGGAAGTGGATATATGGCTGGACAGCTCAGCATCTTGGCAATATGGGAAGTAAAAACTGGCAGAAAATTGGAGCTAAACTTATTTTAATACTACTTATTTCTGTTGGCTTGAGTTCACAGGCCGTCAGCCTGCAGTTGTCATGAGAGTGCTAACAAGTTATTTCGTGAACATGAACTAGGCAAACATCTTCCTGGGGTTTCCTTTGTGCTGTGTGAAGATAGTTGCTGACTTAGAGTTACAGAGAGAGAACATAAAAGTTTCCTGGAAAGCTTTCTAATTGTTTTCGAAAATCCTCTGCTTTGTTCAATGTTTCTTTGGGAGGCTTGGTAAGCTTATCTTAGTTCTTGATGAGCTTCAAATTCTAGCTGATTTTCAAAGCTGCTCCTTGCAGTACTGTTTTAGGCTTGTGTTAAAATTATAAAATCAGCCATAAAGCCCAGGCTAGGCATGGCTTTAATCTGCTCATAAAGAGTGTTCACAGTGGGACCTGGGGGGAGGTCTGACAGCCCCAGCACTGCGATGAGGTGGTACCCACAGGTAGTTACCCTCTGGCAGGAGGCCATGCAGCTCTGCTGTCAATTTGGGTGCAGAATGACTATGTGTGGATGGATGCTGTCTCTTGGAGACATGCTGGTTTGGGATGCTTCTTGTGCTTGCAAACTGGCTGTGTGCTGTTTCCAGGCGTACTAAAGTCTCTCTGATTCCTGCTTTAGTCTTGGGGTCAAGGTGAGTAGTTCCTGCAGTTCTACATTTGGGCAGTTTTCTCTGCTCAAAATAATGTCGTTGCTTTAGACACATCTGAGGGTGTCCCTTGGCTTTGTTCTGCACTGAGAAAATGAAGGCCACCCAAATTCTTTCTGATGCCTTTTTACTTGGACTGCAGAGGAAGACAAAGAGTGTGGCCACAAATACAATCTGTGCAGCTGCCAGTTGCTGAAAGTTGAGAGAGGGTCTGCCACTGTTGCCTTGTGTTCGAGGGTCTGTGGGTTAGTGGCAGATACTGTCACGTGTTTGGGGTAGGGATCCAACAAACTCCTCAGGGCAAATGTTCTTCCAGTGGCCTGGAAAGTTGGCTTGGCAGTGTGAGGTATTAAACATCAGTTCTGGGTTTACACCAGTTTTTAGTTTTGTCAAGCTGCAGCCATTTTCTGAAACAAACAGCTTTTCTTTTGGATCTTGTCAATCTCTTGGTTTTGCTTCCAGCTGTTTTTATTTCCTGCCTTTGGTAGGATCCTTCTTTACAGCAGTCTGTGGGATCAGCATGATTTAGGTGATCAACCTCTCCACACTAAGCACTGATCAGGTGTTGGGTCTCCTGCTGTAGGAGTGTGGCTCAAAAGGTGGTTTGTTTTGTGCTGGGCTGTGACCACATGTGTGTTGTCTGCTGGGTCAGAGCATGGTTACTTTTGGATAATCTTTCATGGCTAATCCTGCACCAGGTGCATGCATTTCTTGGATTAACTCTGGGAGGTTGGACCTGACCTGGGAGCAGATGCTGCGGAGGCGAGCCAGCCTCACATGTATGGCTGCTCTTGCGTGTGAGCTGCTCTCAGGCAGATTCCACAAAACAGAGGATTGCTCTGCAAGGTTTGTTGTCTGAACTCAGCTCTGTACCTCTGTGATAAAATAAAACCCGGAGATGATTTGCTCTGATAGTGTGCATTTGGATTTTGTTTAGCCTGTCACTGCCTAGCTGCAGTGTTTGTTCACTTGGCAGTATTTTTGTCGTGAAGATAGTTCCTACTGAGTGGACTCCAGCTGTGGACTAGGCTATAAAACCTTCCCAAGCTTGTTTCTGTACGATTAAACCTTGTCTGCAGTTAGTGAAGTGGCGTTTCATAAGTAATTTTGATGGTGATAGCTGCTTAAGCCTGACTAGGGCATTTGCTAGTGACTCTCTAAAAGAAGAGTTTCTCACTTATGAAATGGGAAATCTTTCAATTATGGGATGTATATTACTCCCCAGTGCCTCACGGAAGTGCCTGCTCTGCAGCTCATTCATTAGTGGGAAAGGGAGTGGGATAAAAATAAACTTGCCTCATGTGGTGGCTGGAGACTTACTGATCTTTGTGAGGAATTTTTTGGGTGAGAAGATGTGATGTGACGTTCTCATTTGCCAGCTGTCTCCTTGCCTTCCAATGCTTTGTCCATGTAGCCCCTTGCCTTAGCAGCAGTGGCTGTCCTGCAACGCTGGCCGCTCCATTAAGCGTTGTCTTAATGGCTTGTGTTTTGCGCAGTTGTATGAAATGCACATTAATGGAGACAGCTTAATGCCATCACCCTGAAGTAATGAATTGGTATGGATTGCCATTACCATTATAGCGCAGTTAAAAGCTGTGTTTGTTTCCAATTTACATTTCCCAGCTTTGTAAGCAGATGGGTTTTCAGGCCACGCAGTTGGAAGGAACCTGGCAATTCAGCTGCAACCTCCTTATTACAGTGTTCATACAAATAGCAGCTCTGGGGGGGTGTTTTCTTAGCTCAGACCAGTTAAACAATGCATTTCAGTTAATCATGCTACTGCAAACTGTATTCAGGGATCACTGTAAATCCAGTGTATCCTATAAAAAGCTGGAAATGTATTGTTTATGTAATGCAGCTTCATACAGCTGCCCTCGACAAAAATTGTTACTCTTTGGACCCCATTCAATTTTTCTGGTGTAAAAGTATCTGTATCTCTATAATATCATGTGGATTTATGTAAAAAGATAACTTGGAAGTACTAGGAGAGCGTAGGGTAGTTAAGTTTTGTGGACCTAAATGTATTCATCTTCAAATGAAAGTGCAAAGTATCTCCTACTTTTCCAAAAGGCTTCATTGTCTTGAGTATTTGCCTCTCTGGCTCCCAGAGTGTTGCCAGCATAGCTGGTGCTCCTGCCATTTGTAAAGCTGAACCATGGTGAGCTCTGGATGAGCAGCTGAATTGCAATGGATCACTTTAGACAGTGATTTTTTTGCTTTTTCCATTTCATAGGCTGTCTCATCGATCTCTTGATCCTGTAAAGACAGGAGCACTCAGCCCACTTTCTGGGCTTTGAGTCCATACCAACAGATCTGTAGGTCACTGCTTTAGAGGGTGATGCTGTCTTGTACCACCTATAGATTTTTTGCTTAGCATGTCAATGCCTGGGCCTGTCATTCCCTGTGGCTTTTTTACCAAGTGGAGGACAAATATTCTTTTCCTCATAATTTGCTTTCTGCTCATGACGTTTCTTTTGCTTTCTCTCTTCTGCTTAGGTTGCTTTGAATGTTGCATTAAGTGCCTAGGAGGAGTGCCATATGCTTCGCTCGTGGCAACCATTCTCTGCTTCTCGGGGGTAGCGTTGTTTTGTGGCTGTGGCCACGTGGCGCTCACGGGAACCGTGTCTATCCTCGAGCAGCACTTCTCCACGACTGCCAGCGACCATGCTTTGCTGAGTGAAGTGTAAGTATGCCTCCCATTCCCATTATTCATCGTAACACCCTCGTGCTAAATGAGTAGAGATGGATTCAAACCTCAGTCTCCATCCCTGAGTATTAGGTTGCTTGTTTTTGTAGCAGCACTCGGTCATGTACTGGCGTTCACATACAAAGAACCAAAGTGTGTATCCTGGTACACCTGTTTATAATGGGACCAGTACTATTTAATATCTTCATCAGTATCCCAGACAGTGGAATTGAGTGCACCCCAAGCTGCTTTGCAGATGACATGCAAGCTGAGTTGTGCAATTTGCTTACCTGAAAGGAAGGATGCCACTCAGAGGGACCTTGAAAGCCTTGAGGAGTGGGACTGTGTGAACCTCATGATGTTCACCAGAGGCAAGGGCAAGGTGCTGCACATGGGTCAGGGCAATGCCCAGTATCAATACTTGCTGACAGATGAAGGGATTGAGAGCAGCCCTGCCAAGAAGGGCTTGGGGGTGCTGTTGGATGAAAAACTGAACGAGTTGGAAATGTGCACTCACAGCCCAGGAAGGCAATTATATCCTGGGCTGCATCCAAGGTAGTGTGACCAGCAGGGTGAGGGAGGTGTTTCTGCCCCTCTAGTCTGGTGAGACTCCACCTGGAGTGCTGCATCCAGGTCTGGGTGTGCTCAACACAGGGAAGACATGGACCTGTTGGAGTGACTCCAAAGGAGGCCACCAAGATGATCAGAGGGCTGGAGCACCTCTTCTGTGAAGACAGGCCTGAGAGAGTTTGGGCTGTTTAGCCTGGAGAAGAGAAGGCTCTGGAGGGACTTTACAGCAGCCTTCCAACACCTAAAGGGACCTACAAGAGAGCTGAAGAGCGACTTGTACCAGGGCCTGTTGTAACAGAACAAGGGGTAACAATTTTATTTTCAGAGTAGATTTAGTTTTTGTTGATGACATAAAGTTGGAAGGGATATCAGGAATAACAGGGAAGCATGGTTCTGTCCATCCCTCTTCAAAAGAAGCTGATATGTGAGAAAAAAGAGAAAAAACTGGAAAGACTGGCAAGTGTAGCCTTTGGACATAACCACTGATGAAATATTTGGGTCTTTTCTGTTCCCAAGTCTTCTCTGTGAGGCCAGAGGAAGGCCTGCAGTGCTGTCTCGGGTCCCGTGCCTGGCAGCCAGCCTGGCCATGTGTGGCTGTGACGAGGGGCCCCTGTGATGAGCATGGTGGGCATTGGCACATGCAGGAGTGCACAGGCAGCAAGCCAGACAGGTGATCTTTGAAGACTCTGGTATCAGGGCCCTATGCAGCACACTTAATTCTTATTTCCTTTTTAATTTCTGTTGTCACTGACTCCCTGTATATGCTTGCAGGTTACCTGCCAGGTTGCTGCATGCCCTCTGAGCACTGGTGCCAGTCTCACAGCACTATTTCAGGGCTTCCCCTGCCCACTGTGCCCTCTGCGCCCTGACCTGCTCTGGGACTGCTCCCCACTGGGGTCCCCCCTTCCAGCACTGCCCACATTCAGTCCCTGGCTGTATCTGGCAGTGTGTCCCCAGCTCCAGGGCATGAACCACCAGGGCCCTGCAGTTAGACACAACATTCAGTGAGAAAATGTAAGCAGCTGTTCTTCAGCAACTGGGTAACAAAACACCCTGTGCTTGCATCAGTCTCCATTTCAGCAAAATAGAAGAAATTGCAGAAGCAGCAGTCACAGGCAGCAAGTTTTATGTTTTGGAGAGTTGTTGACAATGTTTCTTGTCATGTCAGCACCAGCAGCTGGGGAAATGCATAATTCCTACCAAAGCAGCTCAGGGCTCAGCTCTGTGGAGCCAAGGGGGTGCCAAGGGCGAAGAGGTGTTAGAAAGGGGCAAATCTAAGACTACAGCAACATTAAAAAAAAATAAGAAAAAAGAAAAATACATTAGTAACACACTCTTTGGAATAGATTTTTTAAACGAATTTTCCTATTACTAATTTCTAGTAGTATGCATTGAGTCTCTCCTCGACTCTTAATGATGGTGGAATGATTTCTTCTATACTCTTTCAAATCCTGAGTTAATTTTTTTTGTTCTTTACAGCACAGGTGCAACAGATTTATCCAGTTATTTTTAATCAGTTTTGAAAACAAAGATAACACTTTCCACATAAAGTTTTAAATTATCAATATCCTATTTTGATACAAGGGTAACATTTAACTATATAAATTGTAGTTATCAATTTTCTTTAAGCTAAAACATTCAGATGCTCTTTGGAGATCTATGCCAGCAACTACTTAGTGGAGAGTGGCAAGAATTAGAAAAAAATATCTTGAGCAAAGCATATTTATCCTCAGAAAACTCGTAGTGTGGATGTATAAAATTAACCTCTTGGTTCTGTGAATAGCTTCATCCAAAATAACCATCCCAGCAATCAAATTCCTTTTAAGACGTTCTGGGGAAATTGTGCTAATAACAAAATACGACTTTTGAAGACCAGAAGTGTTGTGTGGAAGATCTGGCATTCTGGTCCTCCAAAACAATTATCTTTAGATACAGAATCTGGTTGATAATATTTAGAAATTGTTCTTTTCATCTACCTATTCTAGCTAAAGGAAAAATGCTGTTAGAGTGTCATTGCAGATGGTAGCTTTTTAAGAAATCAAGAACTTTCTCTAATAACATCTGAGGGAAGTGCTTATACCATGTGCCCTGAGATGATCTTCCTCTGAGTGGTTCCAGAGTACCTAAAATGGAAGCATTTCCTAAATAACTCTTCCATTTAAAAAAAAATTGTAACATTTTTAGGCTCTCAACACTGCTGTGACTTAAAGCACTGAAACTACCAGCTCACTTGGAACTGCCCTTCCAGGCTGTAGAGCAGCCTCAGAAGTCACTGCATGTTTGCTGAGTTTTTTATCAGACAAATATTGCTAAATTCAGAAATTTTTGCAAACTTAAGTTAATTGGATTTCACAGGTGGAAATGGTGAATTTCAGGGACTGCTTCCTTTCCCTAAGCCGAAGGAATGACCACAGAGCCCACTGGTTCAGTCAGGGGCTGGGCTCCAGGCTCTGCCACTTCAAAGCCCTGCACTGTCCCTGTCAGCCATTCCCAGGTTAGGTGTCAGGAGCAGTAAGAGGAAAAAGAAAACCTCCACAGTGGAGGCGTGACATTGCAGCTTTACCATGGTGACTAACAGCAGTCAGTGGAAAGGCTGCAGCACCAGCAGGGGATGCTCAGGTGGGTGCAGGACTAATGCACACCAGGATTGTTTACCTGGGAAGGGGCACAACTGTAACAGTGTTTTCCTGCAGTCAGCTTGCTTAAAATGCTAAGGAGCCTTGAACTTTGTTTCTAGGAGTTGTCTCATTTATTATAATTTGAGAGGACTCACTTTGTTTTTATAGGGCTGAAATCTAATTATATAATTTCTTTTCCATTTTAGAATACAGCTAATGCAGTATGTAATTTATGGCATTGCATCATTTTTCTTCTTGTATGGAATAATCCTTTTGGCGGAAGGTTTTTATACAACAAGTGCTGTGAAGGAGCTGCATGGAGAGTTCAAAACAACAGCCTGTGGCCGCTGCATCAGTGGAATGGTGAGTGGGATCAGAAATGGGAACAGCAGTCTTGCTGGCTAAAACCTGTGGGGCTCAGTTGGACTCCTGGGTTTTCAATAACAGAATATTGCTGCCTTCTTTGTTTAACTCCTTGTGGGTGATGAGGGTCAATCCATGCAAGGTTCTGCTTTGAACTTCAAGGGTGCTTGGTTAAATCAAAATGCTGCAGATGAGCTGGGTGGGGGCTGCCATGGCCGCCCCTGTCTGAACCCACTGGTCTAAACCAAATTGAGGAGACTGCTAATTTTAAAACACTTAATGGGAGCCAAAATGAAATTTGTGCTTTTAAACATGGAACACTTGAGTGATGCTTAAAGGCAGACTGTAAAATGGCTGTGGTTTGCAGAGCTATTTAAATATCTAACTGTAATGGCTCTGACTTCCATAGTCAATTGTGCTTGAGTGTCTGGATCCTTCAACAAACAGTAGTGAATGAATGAAGCTTCGCAACATCTTTGCACTTGAAGCAAGTATTGATTTGCAGATGGCAAAAGGCAGAGAGATAGAATAGCAAGGCTTTTTCACAAAGCCGAAACACTTAAAGCCCTGAAGTTACCAGCCATGTTATCTTCAGTATACTTCTGTATTAGAACAAAATTGTAAGCAAAGTTTAACTAAAAATAAAACTTCAGATTCTCACCCACGTTGTCCCCAAGGGCACACTCCGCAAGAACAGCCATAACTATGTTTCTGAGAGAAGATTTCAAAGCTATTACTGCAAATCTGAATTCAAAGCTCGTAGTTATGGAGGAAGCTAAGCAGTATGACAGATCGCCCACGGGAAAGTGTGGGTGAAAAGAGAAGAGGCTTTTGATGTGATTGTTGCATTTTAATATACAGTCTATATCCTGAACTTAAAAAATATGTACTTTCAGCTGGTTAAATACAAAAGAGATGCATGTTTATTTTCATGAGAGTTAGCAATTTTCCACTGTGCTGTTGGGTACTTACTAAATTTTTCAAGAGCTAATAAAAATGAGGCATCTGATAATTTTCCAGTTAAGCAGCTATTTGCTCAGTTTTTTTTTCTAGCAAGTTTGGTCTTCACCAAGGAGAAAAATTAGATCTAAAGCAGTGTTTTTAAAAGATCCAAAATGAAGTAGAAACATACACATCCATGCATCTCATCAGGGCAGACAATTGCTTGTGCAGTTGGTAGTTGCAGGCACATGATTGTCAGCTGCTTATACAAATACCAGTGTGACACATGGAAATACGGCAGAAAAACGTGTTTTCATGTTTGTCCAAATTTGTCCACGTGATGAAGGAGAGAATTTACCAGCTGAGGAATGGCTTGGAGCTCTGGTAAGCTGCATTAATGTTTGTTGGTGACAGGAAAAGTGCCTGTATGCTGCTGTGTAAAACCTTAGGGCTAGAAGGTTTGTGAGGAGATAAAATGTTTAACAGACTAGTGACTGCAGCTGGGTACAGGCAACAGGCTTTTGGACATATAGTGACCTTTTGCCACTTTGATCAAGAGCTCCTCTACGTCTTCTTTTGTGACATTACTGAGCAAAGTCCTGAAAGGCAGTCCCATCTTGTATAAGGTCGTTAGAGAAGACAGACTTCTGTCTTCCCTAAATTATTTGTGTTGGCTCTGGAAATGCAGAATAGCCATTTCCCACAGTTATCACATTAAATGTGAGAGTGAGTGTATTTTTTCCTGGCTATTTTAGGATTTAAAGGCTTTGATTTAAAGGCACTTCCTCTCATGCACACTTCCACATACACATAGGCAAACTCATGTTTTATTTGTAGTGTATCTTCAGAAATCCTTTAACCTGGTCCACTTGGTCCTTCCCAAAATCCAAAGAGAGGATTTTCAATTCTCACACAAAACATACAGGTCTGGTATATGCTGCTATGTAATATGAAATAGGATATTCCAGTTGAGTTGTCTATAAATTAAAGTCTAGCTGGGGTTTTATGGGCCATAGTTTTGCAAGAGCTTCCATCTCCCCACACACCACCTCCCTTGACTAAAACCTAACAATTGTTCAGCTTTTGCTCTAACACTTGCAGGGTTACTCTGGAAAAAACCCATGGGGATGCCAACTTCCACCACTGCAGCCTTAGTTCAGTCCCTTGATTCTGGGTCAGGCTGAGAATCCTCCCCTGAGAGCCTTGCCCATCCTCACTGTTGTCCCCTGGCACACAGATTTTGGTAGTAGGGCACCAGTGCTTTACTGAAAGTAAAGCCTTTCCAGTCCACCTACAGCTAAGGGAGGACAGCCACAGCTAACAGTGAAAAGAGAGCCCAGGAGGTGTAACAGCATTCCCCCGCCTTCCAAGTGGGATCCAAATCCTGGCCTCACCAGGGGGAGGGAGATAGGAACTGATGCCAGAGCTACTGTTTCACCATAACACTTAGAAGAGGAGGGAAAAGGGAAGGGGCTTAGTGGGAGGAGGAAGCTGGAGATTTTCGAAGCAATCAGTGCCACATCTTTTAATCTGACCAAAGAAAATGCACATAATGTGAAAAGGGTTTTTTTAAAGAGCAAACCCAAACCAGCAAGTTTTAGTGGATAAATCCATGATTGTGTAAGGTGAAGTAATTAATTTTCTGCTTGGCAATGTGTATTAGACCAATTGACTCCTTCTGATCTGCTGTTAACAGTCATGGTATGTTTGCAAAAATAGGTATTTTCAAATGTTACATTCCAAATTGATTTCAATACACCAGGGAGTGTGGGGGAGCTCTGTGAGCATTGATTCACTCTGTGGTTTTGATTTGCAAGTTGTAGAGAAATGCTAGTATGTTATAGTTAATTTAAAAAAAAAAACTTAAATTGATTTTTGTTGGAATTTATTGGTTTTAGCCTACAACCAGCATCCCTGCTTAGCTGAGAATCCTGAGAAATCAATGGGCTGCTTTTTCATGAGGGCAATCTGTTTACTCAAGCAGGCTGATGAAAAAGGAAGTGTCTGAATTACTTTCTCTGTAGCACTTAAAACTACCAAAGTATTTCTAAGCAGTGAGAATATGATTTTGTGTGCTTGAAAATCAAATGTTTTCTTACTTGAATTCTGAAAGTATGGTTAAGATTATTTTGAAGCATTTTTAAGGAAAACTTAAGTAGTCTTTTCAAAGAATAAAGACAAAATGTTTGTGTTTTCTCTGCCCAGTTTGTTTTCCTCACCTATGTGCTTGGAGTGGCCTGGCTCGGGGTCTTCGGCTTCTCTGCTGTGCCTGTCTTTATGTTCTATAACATATGGTCAACTTGTGAAGTCATCAAATCTTTTCAGACAAATGTGACGGTTCCAGGGGACCAGATCTGCGTGGACATCAGGCAATACGGTACTCGTTTTACCCCTGATTACATCCTTCATCCATTCTCCTCTGTCTGTCTTCGGTAGTTTTGTCTCAGCCTTTTCAGATGACTCAAATGCAAAAGCATCTCCTATCTCTGAACGTGCTATTACTTTTCCAATTAATTCACATTACACTGATCTCTTTCCAGATGCAATCAATTTAACTGAACTGACAAGTCACTTATCTGAAATGATTTTGTAGCAGTTTCCAATACTGTAATATTAGGTTTGAAAATAGATCAGCCTCAAAATAAACTGCTTGGAAACAGTGCTGAGAAACGGATAACCAGCTTGTGGGCTTTGAACCCATATGCATATATTCTGTTCTTTCAGAAAGCTGTTTTACATTTAAAGATGAAGTACATTTCTGAATGTTGCTCTGACAATTACTTTCAGTTAGAAAACCAAAAATCTGCAATTAAAAGTCTGCCATAACTAATAATGAATTCATAGTGCTTTCTGATACGCAAAAATCTGAGGGAGCTGGGACATTAACTTAAAATAAGGTCAGGCTTTTCATTTCTTAAGGTGAATTTTTCCTGAAGTTAATTTTTTCAGCTTCCCTTGTACAGAAGACCTTTTGTCGTCATTACTTTTGGCTTCATTCTAGCTAGCATTTTCTAGGAATGTTTCTTTCTTTGGACTAAATCATTCAAAGCTGAGAAAATGGATTCAAAGTTGAAAAAGTAAGAAAGCTTGGCTTTGCTCTCCTGTCCAGGTAAGTGCTTTAGAAGAAAAGATACACTGATTTTAAAAGCAAGTCTTCAAATCAGTTAAACATATACATTCTCTTTTAGCAGCTCATAGCAACGGGCTGGGAAGACATTTTCTTCAGCAGCAAGCCTAGCAGTGAAGGCAGATGTGCTCCTCCACCTTCCTGCTTCTCCTGGTTGTTTTGCAGCTGTATTAGTGCTGTGTAGGGCTGTTTTGTTCCCCTGATGAGTAAAACCATCTGGGTTTCAGTGCGTGATGGGAGAGAGCAGCTCCCTAACAGACAACATGTGTCACTGAACTTTCCTCACTTTTTCGGGTAGAAGCAGTAGCTAAAAGGCTGGAACTGTATGTAGCAGTTGCAGAGAAGAAGCTGACTTGGAAGAAAATCCTATAAAATCTCTTTGAAAGCCATCCCATCCTGAGATAATTGCAATGACCTGCCACCTATAGAGTTGCCAATTCCAGCCAGCTGGGTTGAAATGCAAAGTGGTATGGGGAAACAAACTGGGTTTCTCTTAATTCAAATAGGTTTTGCTTAAGCTTTACATCTGTTACAGGCCTAAAAGTTTATGTTGTTTTAAATCTCGTAGATTCTGTTGACTTTTCAGACTTTCAGCTATGTAAGAAAAGTAATTGGGAGTATACGAGGCGTGGCAGACTGAATTTTCTTGTAGCAGTGTTCACTTGATGCTTTTTATCTATTGGAACTAAACCAGAAAAAAATCCTGTAATTCTTCCCTCTAGCTCTATATTCACACCCTTCCACAGCAGTTTCTTGTTCAAGTAGAACCTCATCTAGTAAGTGCTACCCTGAAAGGTGCCAAGTACCTCTGAGATGCAGATTCTCTCTTCTGTGCTGAGTGGGGGAGTAGGCAGAGTGTGCAACTGGACCCAAAGTGCAAAATCCCAAGCAACTGTTTGGCTGCCAGATGGGAAAACCACATCTGAGAACATGCCTTAGCAGCAGTCCTCAGTGTGAGGAGAAGGCATAACCTGAGGGAGTCGTTTGAATTCCTGCTGCCAGCTCCAGGCTCTACTGGTCAACGCAGGGATGCCCAGAATGGGAACACAACTGGCAAGTGGGTGAGAAAGATGAGAGGAATAGAAAGTATGTGTTGATTGCTAAAAGTAGTGGTTTCTTTTCTGTGGTATTTCAGGTATTATCCCTTGGAATGCTGTACCTGGCAAAGCCTGTGGCCCAATTTTAGAGAACATCTGCAACACGAATGAGGTACAGAAATGTAACCTGGTGCAGCTTTTGCTTACAAGTCACTTGGGCACCATGTAATAAATACTTGATGAAAGTTTTTGGAGAGAACTCATGCTAGTAGTATAAAGACATTGCTTTAACTGTAACACTGAAGTGATTGTTACATCATCCAAAAAAAAAAATTATTTTCATAACGTTTTTATTTTCTAAAGCTTTGCTACCATGCTACAAAGATGATTTTATTATCCTTATTCTCTTGAACAGTTGAAATGCATTTTATGCTATTCCTAATTAATTACTTAAATTTTTTTAACACTTTTTTTCTCTAGTTCTACATGTCTTATCATCTGTTCATTGTGGCTTGTGCTGGAGCTGGTGCCACTGTCATAGCATTGGTGGGTAGTATTTTTTGTTGTTTTATAATTAAAAATGTTCATTTTAGGCTTTAGATGCTTTAAGATTAAACTTAGTATATATTAAAAGTAGTGATACTGGACATGAAGGAGGGTGAGCTGTAATCACCGTTATTTGCTGCTATGATTTGGTCACCACAAGTCAGCAGGTCCCCAACTTCTGCTTTAGGAAGTCATCTTAACCTGCCTCCCCCCTACTTAGAAAAAATTATTTGCATGTCCTTTCAAAATCCTACTTCTATCAACTATTCCTGCTTTTATTTCCACTATTTATTTTCATTTTTGTAGTTTATTTGATCAGCTGCTTGTAACCTCTTGGTTTCCTTTGCCTGGAGCCAGGCAGATTGACTGGTCCACCCCTGCAGTGCCCGTTCCAGGTAGCGGCGGGGAAAAGGGACATCAACAAGATGATTTGTTCCTACGTCTAACGCTTCCTTTAGTGGCCAGCTTCTCACCTTGTGCCAGCCACGCCCTGGCCTAATACTCACAACTGGCTGACAAGATAGCCTTAGGGTTTGTCCTGGGTTATCCTCCCCAGAGAAATGGCAGGTTACTTATTTGCACCTTCACCCTGGAAGGAGCTCAGAGTAACATCTGTTGTAAAAGTATCGAGAGTTGCCCAAGTGGGCTTGAGCCGTCACCTCCTTGTATCTTACTCTCCTGTATTTTGTTCTCTTCCACCAGCTGATCTACATGATGGCTACTACATATAACTATGCTGTTTTGAAGTTTAAGAGTCGGGAAGATTGCTGCACTAAATTCTAAATTGTATAAGCCCAGTAAAAAGCTGCATTGCGTAGCTTGAAATACCACTGACACCCTAGACTAAAAGTCTAGCTTTCTGAATTTTGTTACAGTAATTGTAAATAGCTTCAGTAAGCATCGTTTAGCTTATCAGATTAATGAAATGACTTCTTGTATATGAACTATGATGTGGATGAGATCTGGCTATTTTGTTCATGTTGAGAGGATTCAGTTACTGTAGGGGTGTTTATAAAGCATCCTTCTGAAAAGGGATGTTTTCATTTCAGCTGTCCACTTGATTTCTAACAGTCATCTCAAACAAATACTGGAACAGTTCAGGGTCAAATGCATTAATTTATTCTTTGCCATGAACACCAGATACAAATACCCCCAAGCATACAAAATATATATGGTGTGAAAGAAAAGGAATAGTAAATAGTGCCAGTCTATGTTGGCAGAGATCAGAAGCCCAGGTATTATGAATTAATTTCCTTGTATTTCCAAGTGATTCCATGGATGATGAAATCAATTATTTTCTCTTACTCTTAACTAAGTGCCAAATGATACTCTTTCTCTCAGAAAATAAATCCTTGTCTTAGCGCTGCGTAAAACAATCACATTCTTTCTTCTGGACCCTGAACTAGTAAGAAACAGCATATAAACAGCTTCTGCTCTTGTATGGCTGCACTTTAGTAACTGATTTCTCAGTAGCCAGATCTCAAAAATGTAAGTATGACTGCACGGGAAGCAAAACCATGCATAGATCACAGGGACCTTTTTACAGTGTTGGGGGGAAAAAAGAAGGCGAAGTGAATCAATGTTTTCAGATGTAGATGTTTTTGCATGATGTATGGGCAAAAGAAGTTGGCAAGAGACGAATGCACAAACTAGAAAAACAAACACATAATAATTTAAGAACCGTTCGCTATATACAATATAAAACTCTTCACCTGAGGTCGGGCAAATGGAAGTTTAAAATGTAGCTATAAAAATACAGGATTAAGACTTCTTAACCCAGAGATTGCATGCTTTTGCTTAGTTTTGGACTCATGTTTTGATGTTTAATTTTTGGATGTGTTAATGTAGCCTTGTTCACGTAAATAAAACGGTTCACAGTTTCAGGTTTTTTTCCAGGGGGAGGGTAGAATTCTCACCTGCTTGATGGGGGAAAAGACCTGCCGGGCTCTGGGCTTGGATATGCATAAACACCACGACCTTAGAGAGCAGTTCTTCTGAGCACCTCGTAGTTTACAGATTCCGTGTATTGCCACGTACAAAACTGTTTTCCTGCTTCCCCCCATTCTGCATTTTAATTGACCCGTACAACTCTGTAGCTCATTTTAATATTGTTGTACTAACTTTCTCTAAATTGTGAATAACCAACTGAATTATTAGCATGCCAAATTCTAGAGATATTTGAAAAATAGCCTCTGTGCTTGTTTTAATAACGGAATGCTTATTAACGTAGAATAACTATTTTTTTTGGTTGTTATTTTAAAGAGCGTCTATTAATCTGACTAGCAGCTTGCTTTGCCTCTTGACATGCTCACTTGCCATCATGCTCACCCTTCTCTTCCAGATCCACTTCCTCATGATACTGTCTTCTAACTGGGCCTACTTAAAGGATGCAAGCAAAATGCAGGCCTACCAAGATATCAAAGCAAAAGAAGAGCAGGAGCTTCAGGATATCCAGTCTCGGTCAAAAGAGCAACTCAATTCTTACACATAAATGTTTGCCACAGTAATTCAGCAGAAGAGTTCTGTAGCTCTGACAAATCAGCAAATAACTGCTCTGCAGTACAGATGTGTCTAGCAAACAAAATTAGAGAGAAGTGTAAAAGCTTCACATTCCAGCTCCTGGAAAACTTTTTTAGGGAAATCTTCCAATGGGTAATCTTCCATCCTTTCTAACAGAGAATGGAGGGTTTATTCCAGGCATTTTAAAAGGCAACACTTTACAAACAGTGACCAAATTGTTCTTTGAGACTTGGTATTTAATATTTGACTTGTTCTAGAGCGTGACGCCCTGCACAAACCGGTGGCAGGTGCCCCAGCCAAGCAGGCAGTGGATCTGTGCAGACCTCAGGCATGTGCAGGGTGTGTGACTGAGCACCTCCCAAAAGCAGCATGTCCAGCTGGGATTGCTGAGAGGAGCTGTGTGTGTGATGGCACAGCTGCAGCACCTCCCAGGTTGCAGGGGGGCTGTTTGGGAACGGCCCACACCTGGGCCATGGGAGCAGCTCCACTCCTGTGCCACACGCTGCCACGATGAAGCCCTCACGTCCCTGTGCTCACCTGAGGGTCGAGCAGATCTCCCAAGTTCTAATCTTTTTATTAACTATTTCATGGAATGTAGATCCCTGGATCTGGATAATGATCCCCTTCTTTGAAAATAAATGTCAGCTTTGCCTTAATATTTATTTTCTATAAATGTCTTAGCATTTATATAATGGCAGGAGACCATTATCCTACATTTTAAGTAAGTGAAAGTGTTACCTTATTAAAATGACACTGATCTGACTATTCCAAATGAGCGGATGAGAAAGTTTGCAGAGTTTTACACAAACAATAGAATTTGCAGCCATAAAAATAATACAGGATGTCCACCTTTCTCTATCTTGGTGCTTAGCAAATTTATAGTCAGTACTTGTGTGTTTTCCTTTTTACAAATTAATTAGCACACTAAGAAAACGTGGTGTTCAGAAAAAAAACCAACAAACTGGTGCCATTTTAAAGTCATTTCCCATAGAAGTCTGCCTTCTAATTAATGTTTTTTTTTTCAGAAGCATTCAGTGATATCTTGAGTATTAGTGATGGTATATTTGGTGTTTGTTCTATATGATATATATAAATATATATATATAAATGTTGGGGGGGAAAGTAAAAATACATCATTCATTTGAAAAAATTAAATATTCAAGTCATACCCCTGCTAAGCTGACGTGTGGTTTGGTAGTTTTGATTGTTCGCTGAATATACATCAAAGGAAGCACAAATTCCTTCAAATCAGTATTAAGAGAAAAGGCATTTTTGGGGGGTATTAACTTCAAATATAATTTCTTTTGTTAAGTATTGAAGTCTAATTTGACAGTTTCAAAAAAGGGGCAAAGTTGATTGATGTAGAGCAAATATGACAAAATAGCCTAGTGTATGTTCTTACCTGTTGCATGAAGGAGACATTTCTACAGCAATGCAGGTGATGTTCTAGCCCAGTGTTCGCATAAGGGTAATAATGGAGGCAGTGTCTTAAAGCCTAATTCTTCTCTAATTCAGTGTAGCTATTACTGGGAGTTTTTGAAGTTTTGTTTAAGTAGTCTAATATTTTTATGTAAAGAGCATTAAATTTTGCTATGTATAAATTTTTGTAACCTAACAGTGAATCAATATTTTCTATCAGTGCCAAGGGCTTCCTGTAGTTACATCCAAGTGTTAAAATAAATATTTGTAGATAATAGACAACACTTGTGTATGCTTATTTGAACCCAGACCTACAGCTACTCCATGGCAGTGCATCTCTAGGCTTTCTGTCTCTGTCCGAGGTGAAACACGTTCTGTTCCAGAGCTCTCTGCCCTCCTGCATGAGGCAGGGCTGCCCTGCAGGTGCAGCTGCAGCAGCAGCTGTGTGCAGCATGCAGTAGTGGTAATTGTTTCAGGCCAGCATAATGCAACAAGCACTATCCCTTCCCAACACCCACCAGGAGCAGTCACTCAGGAACTCTGTAAAGGCCAGAGTGGCTGCAACAGCAAATTAAGAGCAGCATGCAAAATTAGAGTAACCACCACATCACGTTTTAGCTTCATTTCAAAAAGCAAAGTTTGTATCTGTCATGGTTTTGGTACATTGTGTTTAAACATCCAGTGAATTCAAGACAGAACTTTGTTTTTTGCCCCTAAATTCTGTCAAACTTGGCTTCATGTTCTTGTTAGGTCAAGATAAGCAGCCTCAAATGCAGTGCAAGTTGTAATATATGCTGCCACCCAAAATAACTTCATTGATTAAAAAAACTACTGTATTTTATACTGTAAATAAAGTTTAATGATCTTGCCTATCATCTACCTACAAAATACAAAGCTTAAATAAAGATGAGTTAAATAGCATTTTTATTTTAATTGCTCCATTCTGGCTGGTTAATCCCAACGAGGTGTTACATGAGAGGGGCTGCTTTTGAAAGTGGCTCCTGCCCCTGCCACGCAGCAGAAGGGACACCTTAGTTTGGGTCTGTCACACTCAACGCTCTGAAACTGTGTGAGCCAAGTGCCTCCACGGGACACCTTTAAAAGCAGGTGATGATAAGGGAATTTTTTGTTCCTTTCATGCACACTTGGAACCATTTGGTGAAGGGGTTGGGGGGTGGGGGTTGGCAAAGTTGACAAAGTTTAGAGGAATTCAGTGCCAACACAAATCTACCCAAACATACCGATCAGTTTCTGTTCCCTGCTTTGTTCTTTCTCTCACCCCACCCAAGAGCTTCCTCCTGGATTAGTAACACATCAGGACTCCCTGTTTGAAGCCAATGACAGAAGTGATGAAACAGATCAAAATCAGCTTTATTAATTTATAATTACACAGCCTGCAGTGTTGGTGCCTAACATTTATTACAGGCAAAAAGCTATTTTTAAAATGTCTTTCTTATAATAATAAAAAAAGATGACAAAATCAGTAGCTATTGTTCACCAGAAGCTTTCATCCACGTCTCCGTGAGAAATGTCTGCAACACTATATTGATTATAGGAGGGAGGAAGAGAAAGTGGTGTGAGTCCAATGTAGTTTATCTTAAATCTTAACACTCATTTTAAAACAGGAGTTGAGAGACTGCCTTTGCTGCAATTCTCTTGCTGTTTCAGTGAACTGCTGGCAATAAAACCAGCCTTAAAGGAGGAGGATTTGGGCCTTCATTAACTGAAAGCCATCACCTATATCTCAAAAAGCAGAACTATCTTCTGTAGTGCTCAGCCTGTGAAAACAACACAACTGGTGCCAATTCAGGAGCAGCAGGGTAGGGTCTGTTTAACAGCACAGATAATAGTGAATCATTACTATGGTTATGGTGAATCTTTATGCGTTTTTTTTTCTAATTGCTCCACATTTTTTGCTTATTTTCAATTCTACATCTTTGAATAAACTGAAAGATTTGGAGGAGGATTGTTAGGTTTTTCTCTTGCAAGCAACTAAAACACGTATCTGTATTTATCAATGCCTGTAGACAACCAGAGGAAATGGTTGTTGTAATTCAGTGCAAGCAGACAAAATCTCTGCATAAAGTGTCCTAAAAGTCCACAATCCTACTGAAAAATCAAAGCTAGAAACAGACTATGGGCAAAGTGCAGCACAGACAAACCTTCACCCAGGGTGTCATCACCTGAGAACAATCCCTCAAACTCCAGCTCTGGGTGAAGGAAGTTGGGTGCTGCTGAGCTGCAGATAAAAAGTTGTGAGTGCCACAACTACTGAAACAGATCCCTGAGTGCAGCTCTCAGATGTGAGTTCCATACAGTGCTTAACTTGCATGTACAAGAATTGGAAGGATCCTCAATTTTTCCAACACAATTGCTTTTGATTAATAATTTATTTTGGTTTCTAAGGAGGCAGATGTCTCTTAACATAATTCATACTAAAACTATTAAAACTATATATTAGTTTAGAATTATTATTATTATTATCAATTATATGTTAATATGGAGTACTAGAAGTGATTAATACATGAGCCTTACCTGTCATCATTTTCAGTAGATAGAAATCCTTCTGAAGGTGATTCTTTTCTTATTTCTTCTCTTTTTGAATCCTGGTAAACAAAAGGAAAATACACTTTCTCTAACCAGTTCTAAAGTCAAAGTGACCTAATAATAGTGTCTGTATTTTTAAGGCTCATAACCAAAAATAAAAATCTTCTGAAAGACCAACCGTCTTTCTACAAATGCTACACTGGATCCAGAATAGTGACACTTTAGAAATTTAGATTGGGATCATGTCTGAACAAAAGCATTCCACATTCTTCCCTGAAGTAATGTCCACTCATACCTCTTCTTTAAAAGGCTGATTTTCCATTTTGCCAGAATAAATTCTGTTGTGTTAGAGGAACACAACCTGACGTGTGTAGGTTCAAAGTGTATTCAAACACAGATTAAGCTAAAAATTGAGGACATTTAAATCCTGTCCTAATACCTTTAAAAACAAACTAACAAACCCCCCACCCAGAGGACACCAGCAACCCTTACAGAAGAAAGTTTTTGGTGTTTTTTTCTTTTGGATCATCACACTTTTCCAATACAAATCCAAACATTCTGCTCTGCAGGCTGTTACATACATAAGGTTGATAAATTAAGAAAAAACTAAAATGTGAATATTGTTTTCATTCTAAGCATGCCTAGCAAGACACAAATTTGGCCAATAATATTTTTGGGACCCTGTTTTGAGAATAATCACCTTGTTTGCCAGTTCCTGCTCTCGGCTCTGCTGAATTATTCTCATGTATTTTTCTAATGGATTGGAAGGAGGATCCTTTACATTATTTTCAGCAGCAGTGTTACTATGCTCAGATTTTACCCCCTCTTTATCTTCTGTTTCTTCATCCGTTTTCATTGAGTCTTGGATATACTTTAAGACACAAAAATAAAAATAAATACTGATTAGAAAAATACATTTATACCTTACTACCTGCAATACATGCAGAATTTCATGTTAAACTCAGTAAAACACACCAGTCTAAACAGCATTAAACAGGACCTAAAAATCCAGAACACTAAACACAAAGTGTTCAAGCTCAAAGAGATTTAAGGAAACTCAAGGTGTTTTCATACCCTCTGCTTCCCAGAGTACCCTGGACACCCTGACAGAGGCTAATGAACAGATGGACATTAACATGTTCTAGTGGTGTCCCACCTGCAGTGGCCACACCACAGAGACAGCAAATGTTCAGATTGTTCTAACAGCATGGTGACAGTGGTCATAAAACTGTAGCTTCCAGTTACATGAAGCAGGGAAGGAAAGGCATCTGTTTCCAGTGAAAAAGTCACTTAGCCTAAGGAGACACTCTAGTGAGACTCTGGTTAATCACAAAAGTACATAAAATAACTTAGCCTCTACTACTTTCACTTCATGGAATAAAGATCTACTTTTAACCAAGTAATACATATAACAATCCTAAAATGCAAGGCACTACAAAGCTGCATTACTGTCAGAAATTCATTAAATTACCTCCTCTTTGTTAAGCTTTTCCACTTCTTTCTGCTCGCTTTCCAAAGCTTCCTGTTGTTCTTTCTCTCCCCTTTCTTCTCTTGCTCTCCTTTCTTCTTCTAAGTTTTTCTCAACTTCTTTGTTCTGTTCTTCAATCTGCCTTTGATCAGACACTGCTGTGAAAAATTATTCCAACATCTGTAATTTGATTTATGTCGTTCAGTAATCACTACAAGAGCATCCAAATAAGTACCAGGTTCCTGTATAACGTTAACAGTAAATGAAAAACAACTGGATATATTGTTTGGACACACACCAAACTGATTCTTGGGTATCGGGTAATGTGTTTTCCCACCTCTAAACATTTTTCAGTCTGATAAATGACTCACCAAGAGTTAAGGAGTAGAGCCAAAGTACAGGCCAGAGATTTGACAGATCTGTGCACTTCTCATTCCTTTCATCGGCATTCTCGTTAAACCTTTATTGTCCCAAAGTCCATGTCACTATATTCTTTCCCCCTCTGCAATGTGGTTGGATACAACTCTTTATATTTATAAAGCAAAGTATTTCAAACCTCTTGGAAAATTATTGCAGGACACACTGCTGATGTGACCAGTGTATTTAAAAAGCTGTCTACAAAGGACAGCATTAGATAGCAATGAGATGGGCAAACTAAGGACTCAGAATCATGAGAAGCTAGAAAGCTCTTCTCTAAATAAAAAGGAACCATAACGTTTCCATCTAGAACAATTAGAAAAGCAGCATATACTGACTATATATGTGAGATATTATTCTCATCTAGCCAAAGAATTAAAACTGCGTTGTGATAATGCAATTCGCCAACAGAGTCAAGAATAAATTAAAAAAAGATCCAGACAAGTAGTACATAAAATACTTCAAAACACTTAAAGTCTCATTCCTATCAAGAGCAGAAATTATATTTAATAATTACCCTAAAGAAAAAATAATCATCTCACAAGAGGCTTGGCAAGGGGGTGGGATGGGTGGCAAGAATGTTTAAATTAAAAGCAAATTTAACCCAAACACGGATGAAAAAAGTCATCCTCATACAGAAAAGGAAAGGAAAGGAAAACACTCCTTTCTCTTTATTACAGAAATGGCACTTTCTGGAAAATATTTCATCCACACCAGCCTACAGACCTACAGACTCTTAAATATTTGGCTTTCTGTGTTACACATTTGACATTTAAAATGGTACTTTCTTTTTTGTCTGAGCTGAGAACTCACTTAAGTCCTGCAGTGAAGTGGCTGTTGCTGGCACAGGGGCTGTGACACAGTTTCCATCAGCGATGTCCCCAGATGGATGCAAGACATCACTTTCACACTCCTCTGGTATGTCCCCCTGAGCTGGAGAAGAAATTTGAACAATGCCTTCATTATTTTGTAATTGCAAAAGTGGAGCACAGCAATGGACACAGAGTGTGGGAATGGCCAAATTAGAACACAAAAATATCAGCACTAATTGAGCATTTTCCCTTCAACTTGATCATCTCCCTGAGAATTAAGAATTATCATAGGCTGTACTTGCTTCCTTAATTACAGAATTGTTAGTTTTGAAATTAGCTATTGGAACACATCTGTTTATAAAGCCAAAACTGAAGAAATATACAACAGAAACCCAAGATGTTTTAATTTCTTTACATAATCAAGATACAAGTCACAGAAAAATCTTATGTCCAAGTTCAGCTCATTGTTTTTATGCATATAAAAATAAACCTTAACTATTTGGTCACACACTCTTTAATGGGGTCCTTGCCTTCTTCAGTGCATAGGATGGATGCTGCTAACTCAGATTTTTTACATTATACTATCTTCTCCCTGTGCAAGGTTGGCTCTGAATTCAAAAAAACACAGGTACTCTCCTTCCTCTTTGATCACTGCTATAATATTCAACTGCTTTTAAATTACTTACTTGCAAAGTATGCAGACTGCTATTATCTCACTTGATAGGAAACAGAAAAAGAGATAAAACAAGATGTGACCATTACCTCTAGATAGCCAACCTGAAATACACAGGACTATTCTCCCAAACACCTTGTGTAACATAGCACAGATACCCTATACATCTCTTTAGGTTTTGGGTAAAGCTTTAGAAAACATCAATTTTTCATCCTTCATATACTATCAATGTATCAAGCATTTTTCTTTTTCACATTACAATAGAACTGAAATACTTTGTAAAAAAAAATCAAATCAACCAAACTTATCAGCCTCTCTCTCTCTGAATGGTTGGAATTTCTTTATATTAAAACTTTTTTAAAGGAACTATAGATGAAAGCATAAGAGAAAATTTCTGCCAAGCTGTCATTCTAACTCAGTTGGGAGAACGGTTTCAGTTTCTTACAAAAGCAAGAGGAATTCCTACCAGCTTCAGCTAGGAGAATAAATTCTATATATTGCAAGACCAAAATAATGGGCTATCACACTCAAAAGAAAATCTATTCTGTTTTGTTTTTCTCTCTCTAAATTATAAAGCTATCAACAACAACATTATTTCCATATGAGGCACCAATATGCATCAGATATATTTAAATAATAAAAAAAAAATTCCTTTCATAAATTTGTCCTGGTTAAATTTTCCTTCTAACTTCAAAACGACTGCTAACAACATAAACAAATAAAGAAACCTAAACCAAAGCCATTAATAGTAAAAACCATTTTAAATTAACTACTCTGCAAAGAAGAAGAAGGTAACTCTGTACACTTTCACTCCCTTATTAAGGGTGGACAGCAAGAGATGCATTGTTCCCTTAAGACAAGCACATCACCTAAAAGCAGTTGCTGCCAAGATAATCTGGTGATCTTTTCTTTTTAGAACTCACAGTAGGAGTAAAAGACGTCCATATTTTCTGGTATCTCCTTTAAGTCATTGGGTTTTTTTTACTGTTATCAACTTACCTTTCACTATATCTTTTCCTGTATTTACTTCTTAGATTTTACTTTCTTACTCTCCTTTCCCTGTAATTCCTCCTGAGCTACCTCCTCCCCTTTTTAGCCAATCTCATTTCCTCCTGCATACTGAGATTGTCTTTTGATGTCGGCTCACCCAACTGAAGGACTGTTGATTGAGAAATCATCAGCATATGTGAACTCTTACAATTATTGACCACCACACGTCACCAAATGATTCATTAGTACCTAACTTGGGCACAGCATCTACTCAACCCTAATTGCCGAGAAAATGCCAGTCTGTTGTCATACGTAATAAAATAAAAGTGAAGTATGTAATGTATTCCCAAAAGTCTCCCATACAAAATTAAACAAATAAATATAAGTCTAATTAAAATGTGAGATGAGTGGAAACCATTAATGGCTACAGGCTTGGTTCACATCCAAATAATGCATTTAAAGCTTATAAAAAGGAAATAAATGAGATAAATAAAACCAACTGAGTAATGAGTAAAGCTTCACAGAGAAATGCACAGATGAGGCATTATCTTCTGCTAGTTATCACTAAACACTATCAGCACATCTGCTGTTTAAACAAACATCTTTTTTGGTTGCTTGCTTTTAAAATACTGAAAGCCACAGGGTCAGGAGAGTGAGCAAGGGCTCCACTCCATCTTCCATATGACCTAGCCACAACCAAAATAATAAGCCGGTCTGGGACCCAGGAAAAACCCACACCAGTTAGAATCACTGGTTTCAAAGAAAACATCCCAGACAACAATCACAATCTCCTCACCAACTATGAGTTTAGTTACACCACACAATGCCACATGTCTGCCAAGCCTTAGGACTTTACAGACCTCATAAAATCTAAAAATAGGAAAGGTTAGTTGGCTGTTCACATCCTTCTCATTGACAACTTCACTTACTTTAAACCCATGGTTTCATGGGAGATAAGGCTGCTCAGGTTCAACATTAAGATATCACTCAAATGCTGAAAAACTATGTAAGGCCAGTAACTGTGCTTCTATTTCTCACTCCATATACAAATGGTTATAAAGGACATCAAGTTTGATTACCCTCCTCTTTTTACACTACCTTAGTAGAAATCTTACGTCAAAGATTTTTGAAAACTGACCCTGCAGCATACAGAGAGAAGGAAACATTTTATAGCATGCAACCAACAGAGAGCAGAAATGCAAATAAATAAAATGCTGACCTCAGAGAAAAAAAAAAAAAGTTAGGACAAAATTCAGGTTTCAGTAACTGAACCACACATTCCAAAACTACTCAGAGATGCTGATTAATTACAAGAGCTCTTCCACATTTACACACACCCTACAGCAACTTCTAATTCATACTACTATTTAAGCTTCAGTTACTGAAGGAAAAACCAGGAGTGCATGCAATAGCTTCAGAAATTTATCTTTAGACCTATAACCTGGTTCTAACTTATGCAGCAAATATAATAAGGCCTCAATTTAGTTCATATACTAGCACACTTTTCTGTTTAAAGAAAAATTCAACACCATTTTAACACATTCCAAAGCAACCATCAGACCTATAGCATTAATCAGAACAAGGCTATGCAAGATTTCTGAACAAATTTGTGTTACAAATTTCAGAACCAGCTCAATTTAATGTCTGTTTATTACTACATACACTTATCTAAAGATGCAAGAATGAAGAAAATTAATCTCTCATCATCTGAGACATTTGTTTTCCCTAATTCCAAAATTAGTCAGAAATGTTTCTCTCCAACTACAGTCTTAAAACTATGCAGACAATTGTCCTATAACTGTTAAGCCCTAAGGTGTCAAACAAACTGTCTGAAATGCACTAGAACTTACCTTCAAGAGTATAAATGTGTTCTTCAAGATCCTCATACCTTAGTTTCTCTGGTTTCTGGATATCACTGAAATCTTGTTTACCTGTTTGTTGACTCTGAAGTCTGAAAAAAATAAGGAAGAATATAAATAAGTTAATAAATATAAACGCTGAACTTTTAAGCAAATAACCATCTGAAATTCACTCACATGCTAAGCAACAGACTAAACCAAACATAAAATCCATGAAACTTTCTGATGCAAATTTAGGATATTTAAATCCAGTTCTCGAACTTTTACCGAAAGTCCTCTCCATTCCTCTTCAGCCTTTCCCCAAGGTCTATGTGACATAAAATCATTGCATTAAAACAAAATAAAATGAGTAAGAAAAAACAAACATAAAGGAGAAATACAATGAATTGTGACAGTCAACTGAAATTAAGAAATTTGCTTTTTTAAGCTTTGTGTCAGTTTAATTCCCATTTTGATGTCATCTTAACAGATGTGTTTGAAATGTATTAGGATTAGATGTCTGGCAAAACAGAGATGCAGGGGTGAAAATCTGGGTTCTATCAAAATGGGGTTAGTGCCCTCATTCTAAATCCCCCTTTATCTCATCAGAAAGATAATGTGAAAGAACAATGTGTCCCATGTGACCCAGCTACTAAACTCTCACCAGAACCAGAATAGCAAAAGGAGTGCAGGTCACTAATGAAATTCAGCATCAGCACTTCATAAAGGAGCTTACTTCACACCAGCTGGTGCTCTTCATCACAGCCTGTTTGTGCTTACAATTTCTAAGGAATAGAGGTCTTCCACGGGGCAAAAGTGGAGAACAAGCAATACAAACAATACAAAACACTCTCCCAACAATAAGATTTGTTCATAAACAAAAAGTGAATCTGGGCACAGACAAATAAATCTGCATTGCCAGAAGGATAGTTCAGTGATGTCAGTGGGGGAAAATACCCTGTAAATTAAATAGGACAGAGTAAATGAAATTTCAAGTTTTTGGAAATCTATATCATGTTTTGAGTCTTTCCTTCACAGAAATGGTTAAGTGCTTAATAATTCTTAAGCATGCAAAGTTCAAGGACATGCATGTTACTTTCTTCAATACTGTGTCCTGGAGCACTACTAGAAAGACAGAGAACCCACTGCCTCAGTGACCACCCTCAATTGGTTTCTTCAGGCCCAAACAAACAAACAAACAATTAGGTAATAATCTGCCTTATCACTCTAGTCTTCCTGTCTGTGTTTACTGGCTTCCTTCATGCCACTCATATCTTGGAAAACAAGGAGCTCCTGCAGTCGCAGAAACAATTGTTCTTCCCGCTGACTGAGGTCTGACTTCTAATGGCTTGTCACGAATGTTACAGCATCATATTCACTTTTCTTTCCGTTTCAAAGAAGTTCCCATTGCCACTTAAAATCTACAGGTCATAAACTAATCCCACAATACACATCAGTGATGTGGCATTTGCCTAATAATAAGAGTAAATAACTGGAAAAGCCCACACACGCATTTCTCAAATATTTCATGTAACAGAAAACAGGCCAAGGCACATGAAATGAGAAAATACGCAACAAAAGAATGTTTTTCTTTTAAGAAAGTCTTGGGAAAGCAGCAAGTTCAAGACAATTATTGGGACCTTATACCCTTGCTTTGTCATAAGAAACCCAAGAAAGCAACAGCAAACTATAGCTGCCTTCCCAGACCCAGGTCTGTCCTCTGCAACACAACTTGCTCATACTGTTCACCCTTCAAGCAGGATGGAGTCTACAAAATCCTTAAAAGAAGTACAGTCCCTCACAGGATTGCAGCATTTTCCCCTCACCTTAACATGCAGGTTAACATTCAAGCTTCACTTTTTAAGGTCTGTCAGAGAAGTACAAGAAATCTGAGACATACCACAGAAAATGTGAATGGGTAGGGCAAGGAGACACAGCTTCAAGGGAATACTTAAAGGAAACTGACCTCACAGTCTCTAAACATCCCAACAGCTCATTTTGAACAAAAAACATAAAGGCTCTCCCAAAATTCTAACCAGATGAGAGACCCTCTCTGCATTAAATGTATGTTGAGGCCTTGATAACAACAAAATAAGAAAGCCCTAGAGCTGCTCCAACACAAGCTGTCTTTCTTCAGCCATCAGATCAGGAATGATGGCTAGCAGGTTAAGGACAATTCAGTTGTTGCTTCTTAGGAAAAAAAAATTAAAAGTTAAATCCTAGAGCTGTTTCTGAAGACACATATTCAGGATTCTTAGTTTTGAAGAGTGGAGGCAACACTGGCCATTAAGCATAGAACTTCAGACATGGAAACAGGAGATATAGACAAGAAAGGGAAGTAATTTTAATGTGGCCTAATTTTGTTAAGTTATCCATTTACCTTAAAAAGATCTTAAAAAAAACCAAGAAAAGAGAAGAGTTGTGTTACCCATCCCATTCCCATATGCAAAGGAGACTGGAAAATCCTACTTTGAAAACAGGCACGTGAACAAGCTCTTCAGAGAGAGAAAAGAAGTAATAAATTTAGCATTACAGCTTGTTAATGAATGAAATGAGAATGCACAATTGCCTTGATTTAAATTCTCAAACAGGAAGCAGAAATTCAAATGCTTCCATTAGCAAAAGCTCATCAGTCAGGTCACAGATGTGAAAAATAGAGACACAATAGAGACATGGCTTTGCTCAGAGCAAACCTAAGTGTTTGGCTTTTTTTATAACTATGTTCTACTTGAGGCATGATATTTAAAATGGAAATCCTTATTCATCTTTAGAAAAGTTTTCCCTTATAAAATCAATGGCTTGCGTGGTTTGTAAAAGCAGCTATCACGCTGAGCAATTAGATAAAAGTTTCTTTAAAAAGCAGGTTAAAAATGTTGCTTTGTAAACAATGTTACCTGATTTTCTGGCCATGACTGGATGGTGAGGAAGGAACAGACTCAGAAGACGAAAGCAAATATGGCTTTGAAATAGGAGAAAGAACCTGGTCAACGCTCCGCTGTGAAGAGGTGAGGGATGAGCTCTTGATGTCTGCAGAATAAAAATCCCACCATTTGTATTAGTTATTTGTGCTACTATTTCTCAGTCAAGGTTGGTGGTATAACACATGCATTATTGGTTCAATGTGCAAGGACTTAGGAAGGAAAACAGTCAAATGCATGAGCTAATTTAAAAGAAAACTAAACTGCATAGTCTTTCCACTTGCAGATTATGCAGTAAAATAGCTGTTGGATCTGCCAACTAAGTGTTTTAGAGGAGGACATCTTCCTTTTGTTCTCCAGAGACAGGTGCTGACAACTGAGCTGCACTTAACCTCACTTAAAGGAAAAACAAATCTCAGACTCACATGCATGGTATCTTCTACCTCTTTAAATTTACCCTGAGTTGCTCAGACTGGTATTTCCAACAGCACCAAAAAGCTCCACAGAAGCTTCCAGAATGACTTAAGAGTTTTCTAGCAAAACCACACCTGGTGCTTCAGCCATCTCTAGCAGAAAAGAATAACATATATACACCAGTACAAAAGCACTCCTCAGAAGTGTCATGAGTCCATGAGAGAGAAGTGACATCCCAGTAGTGAAGCAATCTAAGGGGGAGCTGACAAATCCCACTAACAGCACAGTTAGCATTGAAGCTAACCTTAATATCCTATCATCCAGCTGCAGCCTGGTTTTCTACACTCTACACCACTCCATTCTGTAACTCCTAAGTCAAGTAACCCACTCCTTTGTTATTCAATTCTTATCCCTCTCCAGAAGCAGGCAGTTTTGTGCATTAAGCAAAGAACAGATCCAATGGAAAAAAAGATATCTGCCATCCTGTAACTAGCTTCTGAAAAGTACAAAGACAGAAAGGATTGTTCAGGTTATGCACACACCTACAGTTTTAACATTTCCTAATTTCTCAACAAAACCCTAGTATTATGAAAAATTTTGTCTGTGTGCAATGCTAAACAAATAGTTTGTGGGTACTTTATACAGAAGCTGACAGAGAGAACTTACAACATGAAAGACTGCTTTGGAAGTTCAAGTCCCAAAGATGTTTTTAATAACAGAGTATGATGTTCTACATGCAGAAAGGCAGGGACAGCCACAATCAATCAGTGTTTGTAACCTGTTTCTAACAGTGCCCATTACCAAATAAAACTAAACTAAAATTGAAAAAGCAGAATACTCATATCTTACTTCTGGCAACATCCACCCCAATCTTTCTCCAATCAATACTTTTTTGGATCCTCCTGACAGAGAAGTTTTATTCCTGCATCTATACTTGTTCCCACAGAAACAATGAATTACACAACTATGCATGGTATGAAAAAGCATTTAATTTTATTTCCTTTCAATGTCACAGGATTCTGGGGTCTGTGAAACAGTAATCAATTGATCCCTTTTTCCCTTTTTCACATTGCTCATGGTTTTTCAGATTTCCCACAGCACATCTCAGCCATCTTTCTTCCAAACTACGCTGCCCTTGTATTTAAACTTCCTTCATGGAGAAGCTCATCATTATCTTTGTTTTTTTTTTCTGTTCATCTTATTAAATACACTTCAAGCCATGGTGAAAAAAAATGCATCACTCAAGAAGCAGATGTACTGCAAATTTGAAACAACTGATTTTTTTTAAAAAATTGTTTGTATTTTATTTGCTTTTCTGAGTACTGTCCTTAAAAGACTAAGCAATTATTAGAAACTGTGCTATTAACAACAAATTAAAAATTTTCAAACACTATATTCTTCCTCCTTACAATTGTTCAGGAGTATTTTATAAAGATGTCACAGCAAAAAGAACAAACAAATGGAAATCTGGACCTTTCAGACTGGAAAGCTCAATTTAAGAGAAGCACACACTTTAACCACAACAGTTAAATGCAAGGTTAGAAATTTAGGAGGGTTAAGAAACTACAATTAATGTTGCAAAGGGATTATAGTTAATAGCAAGTTTTGAATGAAACTCTGTATATCATAAGGTTACACCTGTGAGGATTTATAAGGTGTAGTCTTCTCCTGAAAGCTCCCTAGGACATATTTCACTTCCCTCAACATACCTCTCCAGTACTTGTTTCCAGGAAGAAGCAATACTCCAAGTAGCTGGTATATTCTGTCTCCTGCAAAACCACATCTCCTGATTTCTCCTGCATCTTAGCAAATAGCGAGTGAACAACGAACACTGCTAAATCTTTCTGTTCCCAGAGCAGAAAAGGAACAGTAAGTAAAACCCATTACTGCATCCCATTAACAATTGTGACTTACCATCTGGAATTTTCTTGTCACTGAGGTCTCTCTTCGGTTTGGAAACGGGAGTAGAAGAAAGGCGCCTTGAAGAAGACACTCCTCTGTGTGGTGGTGTAAGGGCAGTTTGGAAGATATCGACCTGCCCAGTTCTTTTGATGTGTTCCCCACCTCTTGGACTGCTCAGAGGGGAATGTGGGGAGCTGGGATTATCCTCTAGCAGTTCCTGCTGGGTAGTCAAAGGGTATCCACTAAGAGGACACTGAAGAATTAAAGCAGGCTGCATCTTCCTTGGTGTTCTGCTTGCAGCTGCATTCTGCATGACCCTGTGTTGGTAACTCCTGTAGGCTTCTTCCAAGAACTCGGCCTCTTTTTCCAGTTCCTTCACCCTGGCGCGGGCCTGCGCGATGCACTCCAGGTCGGAGTCCGGGGAAGCGCTGCGTGGCTGCAGCTGCTGGCGACAGCCAGGCCCTGGCACAGCACTGCCTGTCCCCACGTCGGGCAGGGCCGGGCTCCTCGGGAACGCGCCATCCACGTAGATGTCGTGGGGCACGATCCTGTCACCAAGGAAGTCGAGCACCGAGCGGTCGACGAGTGACGGCTTTGGGTTCCGATACACCTCGTTCTCCAGAGCTAAATGGTGGCAAGAGTAAGTGAGTGACACTAAAGAGAGAGAGAGGGAGACCTACAGCAAAGCAAAAATAGTAAACCATGGCATTTAAATTCCAATCTGATCAAAATTATTCTACCATGGAATTGGCTTACGTTTTGAGAATTTATTGGTCTAATTGAAATTGATTTAAATGTATTTTTAATGTAGCTCCAAAGCTACAAATTACCCCAGCTGTTTTTTAAATATGTAATTCTTCCACATAAAACTACTTTTAAGTATGTACTCTACAATGCTAATTTTAAAATTATGTTTAAGTAAATAAATAAACATGAAAACATTACCATTTTGGACACATTATATATAATCATGTTGTTAAAGTCTAAGGAACACAGGGCATGCCACAAGTCTTGACAGTTCCCCTTTATTTAAATAAAAAAATAATTTTGGAGAAAAACAACACAGCACAGAAAATGTTTTGGGTAGGGTTTTTTTTTTTTTTTTACATTAAAAGTACTCTAAAATTGTCAGTTAAATTAAATGTTTTGGGGTTGGCTGCTTCCTTGTACTTGCATGCTTCAATAAACCCAAAAGACCAATCTGCAGGGCTGTATCTTTCTCAGCAAATTTACAGCCCTGTTTTTATTCTACATAAATGGTTTTTCAATTACTTCATTAACTCTGATGTAAAATAAAAGTTCCTACAGTACCTCCAGTCATTTAATTAAAATATCTGTTATTTTGATACTAACGAATTTCCAATTCCAAATGGTACCAATATGTGTATCATAGTTGCACATACAGTTGCATATACATGCTACCTGTAATGTATAATCATTGCAGAATCAAATTCCATATTTTTACATTAAATATACATACCAAACCCTTTATTTATAATACTTGATATTAGCAATTTGACAGGCATCTTTTAAAGTACATTTCTTCAGCAGATTAAATTGCTTTATGTAAGTGTCCCTGTTTCTAATGCCCATATGAGATAAGTTAAGCATAAGTTAGGCAAAAGTTATTAAACTCTACTAAATCTGTTTAAGACTTAGACTTAAATTTCTGAGGTACAAAATACAATTTCAAATTGATTATTTTATTATGAACATTCGATAATCAAAATGCATGAAAACACAAGTTGCCTGCTGGAAAATGCCACTTATGTTATCAGCAAACATTGATGTCCTTATACCAAGGAAAAATAGAGAATAAAAATATGCAAATGCTCAGGGAGGAGTATTTTCCCTTCCTCCTGTATGTTTGTTTTCTGAAAGGAGGTTGTGATAAGTCTGCTTTTTAAACTGGGTTTTAAATATGTTTTGATTTTAAACTTAAATCTACTCCCTGGTGATGTGTTAGTTCTGTGCAACTACCGTTTTTTTAGCTTCTGGAACTTCTTATATTTTTCCTTCATAAAGAACTGATCTGGTGTAAGATACAAACCTGCTTGTGTTTGTTTCACTTGCAGTTTCAGCTCTTCAACCTGCAAATTTAACTTCCTAACAGTAGCTTCAGAGTCTAACAGTTGGGCCTTTAACTGGGCACAACGCTCAATCTATAGGAAATCAAGAGAAAAACAAAAAGCAGTATAATTTAAACAACAAGAATAATCTCAGCTGGCTGAATACCTGGTTTCTAAGTGTTTTTCAGGTCCAGTCAGATCATATACACATATTATCCTACTGAAAGTCAGCACTGACAATTTGGTGACTCGGTGAGACTTACTTGGTTATGTTGGGTTGGTTTTATTTTTTGGTAGTTTTCTGGTGTGGTGATGTTTTGTTTTCTTTAGAGTTGCTTACATAAAAAGAAGCATAGTACAAACAATTCTTGTAACTGCAGGCCAAACAGCCTGCACAGGCAGATGGGCAATTGTGAAAGAGATGACAGGAAGAAGAAAAGATTAAAGTAATTTAGAAATAATAATTTACCTCACTTTGTAGCTGTTTTTCCAACATCTGCTTATGACTTTCAAATTCATTCATCACCAGCTTCTTAGAATGCTCCACTCTCCTCAGCTCCACTTGGCAGGCCAGGTACTCTGCCGAAGGCTGGGAAAGCTCTACCCCAAAAGGAAAACACCAGACACTCAGACAAAGAATAACAAGCGTGCACTTTTCTACACAATAACCCATGAACATGTAAAGCTGATTTGATTTTAGGAACATAACAAGGCTTTGTCTGAATAAAGTACTTGGGGATATTTTTCTTCTTCCTTTTACAAAGGACCAAAATCTTAGTTGGTGTAGTCCTTTAAGAACTCAACCCAGACTGTCCTACACTGGAAAAAAAATACATATCCTTACCTTACTGCACACACATCTTTACTCTCCTGTAATCTGAAATGCACATTAAAAATACTTTGTATTTATTACTGCAGTTAGGCAAGCACTTAAATAATAATGTGATGTTCTTCTACCATTATTAACCATACTAATGCTATGGTTAGAAATATTGCCCTGCTTTTTCAGAGGGTGAAAGGGATATCCTTGCACATTACAGCTACCACTTAATTCAGGATTTCTCCCATACGGACATATAAAAGAAAATAAACTTATGCCAAGGACTGCTCAATTATACACAAACACTAGCTTGGGCTTCATGCAAACTACTAGCAAACATAATACAAAGAAAGCATTTTAATGAAAATTTACTTCTAAACAAATACTTGTAGAGAAACATAAACAAGAAAATAACTAAATCATTCACACTGACTGTCTCGAAGATGCTGGTTCTCACTCCGAGTCTCATCCAACTGTTGCCTAAGTAGTTTATTCTGCACTTGGAGCTCCAATTTTTCCTCCTTTAGCAAAGGATAGTCTGATACCTCTTTCAGTTTTTCTGTCAACAGCTGATTCTGTTTATTTACCAACAGAACTTGGGCCTTCACTGACTCCAAATCCAGCTGCAGATAAAGAACAGTTTAGAAGCTCATGAGCCACTGTACTACTTAACAACTCTTTTTATTTCACATTTTCTTTTTTTATTTGTAACATACTTCAACTGCACCAATTAGAATACAGGCTTCTTTAAATTCATTTTTACAATTACCTCAAGCTCTTTGGTGCGTGATACAGCTTGCTTGAGTTCCTCCTTTTTTGAATTAACAGCAATGGCTTCTTCTTGCAAAAGCATAGCTTTCTCTGTGGGGAGGATTACAAATGCTGAATTAAAATTTGTAGAGTATTACAGTAAAAAACTGTATCAGCAGAAAACAGTTTTAAGCTTGCAAGCCCAAAATTCAATTTAATTTAAGACATAAAAATGACTGAATGTCATACACACACCTTCAAAATTAAGTAAATCATGCTGTATATACAAATGTATACACATGCATATACATATTTAGAATTAAATAATTCAAATTCATATGCCTGTGATGTATTTCTTACACGTCTCTAATTTAAAAGTCTAACCCTGTTATCCATTCTGGCTCTCTTCTGCAAGCTCCAATGAAACATCTTGTGCACAATAAATGTAGAAACTGGCAACTGTGCCAGGGTGCAGTACCAGAGTTCAGTTAAAGCCTGGATGAGCTAGTAGGACTTCCAAAGGACATGGGACACTGAAAAACCAGGAATGCTTTGCAGCCTCTGTGCAAAGTAGCAGTTCATGATTCCCACTGCATTCTGAACAGCAATAAGTTGCTGAATTGTCACTGTTGCTGAACTGTCACCTGTTCTGATGGCTCTTCTGTCCCTTATACCACTGAACACCAGGACAGTTCAGTAACAGCAGTGGTCTGGCATATGACAGTAAAAGCTCTAGAGATAAACAGGTCAACTTCAGACAGATAGTTACCTTTATTTTTTTTCTCATCTTCTGTAACTTTATTGGTTCTGGCTATGTATTCTTCTTTTAATTCAAGCTGATATCTAGAAACAAAAAGAATCATATATTCCCAAAGGATGTGTATGCACACATGCACAAGCATCTGTGTTAATTCCATTCTTTCCCAAACTAAACTATAATCACACAATTATTTCTTGACAAAATTAACTATCACAGACCCACGAAAATGGTTGGAAGGGCCCTGCCAATCATCTCAGTCTGCTGGCCATGCTGCTTCTAATCTTACCCATCATACTGTTTTGCCTTATTTGTCAGGGCATTCTGCTGGCTCATAATCAACCTGGCATTCACTGTAACTCATCCACCTCCTTTTCAGAAATGCAGCTCCTCAGTAACTCCTTTTCCCCATTTATACAAACTCATAGGGCTATTCTGCCCCAAGCACTGAGCTTTGCAGTTTTCCTTGTTAAAATTCCAAAGATTTGCACTGGCATAATTCCCAAGCTTGTCAAAATCTGCCTGAACGGAAACTCTGGCATTCGTTGTGGAAATGATTCCTCTTAATTAAGCCTCATGTTGAAAGCTGAGGATGCCCTGTGCCCATACCCAGATGAAGGTGTTGGACAATAAGGCCCCCAGAACTGGCCCCAGGGGTTCTCTGCACACCACCAGTCACCAGCCAGACGCTGAGCACTGCCCAGGTACACCACTATTCATAGCCCAGCAGCTACCCAAAAGTGCCATTCCATTGAAATGGAATTTAAATGAGCTAAGAAAGCTCAGCATTCTACATGACTGGGACATAATTATAAATGATTTCAGATATAGCCAAATCCATCATCCTGCATTTCTGCAAATGGTCCAAACCACTCTGATCCTTCTCCCAAATATGGCATTATATGTTTACTGCAAAAATAAAGACTGATTTGCTAGCAAGCATCACTACTTCTGTACAATAAACAGTAGTTCTTTAACACTTTTCATCAATGATTTGGGAAAAGGACACAGATCTTGTCTTTCTGAGCATCTGCAGCATGCCTCAAAATATTTTGTATGTCAATAAAATAAGCCAAGCAGCAGTTTATCCTTAAAATGCTTTGCTTCTCCTCATGTACTGAAAGGACTTTGCAACTGCTATTTGTAACTAGCTGTTACAGACTAGATAAGATATCAAGGTGAGTCAATTAGTTGCATTTTGTTGTTCTCTAACAAAACCATCAAATGCTGAGGGATTATTTTTACAAACACCTACTATCAACATTTTGCTCTTTAATTTAAAGACCTAAAACACAGATAATACTGCTCACTGGCTTGCAATAAAAAGCAATGATACATCAGTCACTTGCTTTAAGTGCCTAACTGAGACAGGTTCATGACATGCCAAGAGCACTCGTCTGCACTGAAGTATCAAGGAACCCTTCAAGTGACCAAGGTACTACAAGGAAGTACAATAGCAAAGTTAGGATATACCCACTGCAACACCCCCAAAAAAGTCAGAGATGACTGCCAACTCCTTAAGACCAGGTTGAAGCAGAAGGTAACCAGTAAGAGGGAGATCTATATCAGAGAACTCCTCCTCAAAAATGGGAAGGGGCGAAGGTAAGAGCCAGTCTGTCTGTACAGTGGACTAGTATGTCTCATGCTTTTTCCACGACACTTATCTCTTTAATGCTGATTTCCCCTTCATGCCTCTTCTGCCTTTATAAAATGGTCAGTTCTTTTAACTGTGGTCAAAGGAAGTAACTAATACTGCTTCAGATCCTCTTGTCTAAATATACAAGCTATTGTCAGATCTCTTTTCCAGCTAGCAACACATACAGCAATATGTGTATATTGTATGACATAGGACACAGCAATAATATAACCTATAACCAAAAGAGCGTTATTTTCTATAGTAAACTTACTAGCAAATAGCTAAGCAGTAATGTAAAAGATTCAATCTGACTAAAACAAAAACACAAGTGCACATTTTCAAAGTCCTTACTTTGCTATGCTTTTCAAAATAAATTCTATAGAATTTATTATTCTGTTTTCATAGGAAATATTATGTGTCCTATTAGAGACAAGAAAAAATTACTTTAAGATTTCTGTCTTCAGCTTTTGGTCATATGTCTCCTCTATGTTCTTCACAGCAACCTCACGACGACGAAGTGCATCTTCTATAGCTTTATTTTTCTCCTCCTGAATTTTCTGGGTGCTGAAATATCCAGAAATACACAGACAATGACCAGTTATAAAGTCAAAGTTCTAGCCTGGGGTTTTGCTTCTTTTTCCCAATAACATTTATAGACATCAAAGGGCAATGTACTTGCTTGGAATATTGTAGCAATTTGAAAGTCTCATCAGACTCTGTCATTGTAGTTCATCAAGAACATGGAGATGTGACACAAACAAAATTGCCCTATTTAAAATTCAGCACCAATCAATTATGCAGCTATCCCGGGTTAACCCTGGCTCAGTTTCCCACACCAGAAAGATTTCAGAGCAAAGAGTGATGAGCATGCTATTCTATCAGCACCCTCTGCTGGGTTGATAAAAAACCCCAAGTTTTTTAGCAGGATACTCATTTTGCTACGAAAAACAGATGACAAAATAACAATATTAAGTAGTATTGAAAGTTTGGCCAAAAATGGATTAGTTACTTTTTAAATTCAACTAAAGAAAACTGATCTCATTAAGGACAAACAATTAAAAAAAATCAACCCCAAAACATAGGACTAATGAGGCAAAATATTCATGTGAATATCTCATGAGTGTTAGGGTTACATACTGTGTTGTTTGCGGGTTGGGTTTTTTTAATTTAAGCACTTGAAAGTAAACATCTGGTTCCTTGCCTGCAAAGCAATGCTGAACTGTTTTGGTTGGATGAGGCGGAATAGAAAAAAAACAGAAAAAGCTTTTTGTATGGGGTATCCTTGCTAATAGAGACAGTATACAATACTGCTCAAAATGTAAAACATAATTTCTGGGATATATAATCTATTTCAACATCACAGAAGCAGAAACATCTTGAGGCAAGTTTTGCAGAAGCATCATTTAGCATTGTACATATCCTTCAGCAACTTACATTTCAAAGGCCTCCATCCTTTGCTTCAGTTCTGCCTCCCTGGTCCTTATGGCTTCAATATCTTTCAACAGACTTTGTCTCTGAGCATACACTTCCTTTGCTTCTATCTGAACCACAAAATATTATCCTTAGTTTTACTTCACTGTAAAACTTCATTTACTGCTTAACACACACAAACTTAAAAGGATCTTCTTCAGGGACTGACTGATCTTACTCCCAGAAATACTATTTATGTAGTCATTATATGAAATAACATCCCAAAACAATTTTAAGTATCTTTTTGTAATTCCCTTTCTACTTTCACTCAGAGCAAAAATGTTTTAAATGGAGTCACTTCTGCCTACCTATAAACACTCTTCCTTTAAGAAATACTGCGGATTAAAACTCAGGTAAAAGGAAATTTTTTTAAATTTCAGAATAAACATGTTCAAACACTTTTTTTGAATAAAAAAGTTTTGTATGTTCTTCACAAAAACGTAGTTGAAGAAACAAGTACCAAAACCCACTGATAAAACATGACTTAAAACTGAAACTGAGTAAACCAACAGCCTTTCAGTTTTTGCAGTTTAATTTATAGAACTCATAAAAATTGTAAAGGGGATTGCCCAAGTGATGAACACATCAACATCAAAACCCACATATCTTCCTATTAATAAAAATGGCTTTTTTTGCCCTTAAGCAGAAAAGACATTATTTCCCTTAACAAAAAACCCCAAAAAAAACCCCAAACAAACAAACAAAAAAAACCCCAAAAAAATAAAACAAAACCAAAAAACAACTCTAAGAAGAAAATTATGGTTTTGCCATATGGACCCTTATATCAACTTTGAAAGACGTGCATTTGACAGCGCTGAGAGATTCAGCTGCTGCTCCTGGTACAAAAAATAGAGCAGTTTCTCATGCCACATTTCCTAGATATAAAGTCATCATAGTGAAGGGTTAAATGACCTGACATCTTTAATGTAAATATACCTGAAATCTGTTAAAAGAATCCCCAGGTAAATAAAACATAAAATTCCCAGAGAGTGCAGAAGCTGACAAGAGAAATTAAATATTTATACACAATACTTGATAGATATGTTGATCTAGTCATTGGAAGGGTTTTTTTAATTACTGAATTAGTGTCATGCCCACAGAAGAAGACTAATAGCATAACATTGATGTTTTCTTGTTGGCTTCAAAGTACATAACCATGAAATAAATTCATGGCATGGTGATAAAATGTTTATAGTAACTTACATAGAGACCTGCACAACTGCTTTGTTAACCAATATCACATTTCTCAGGGAAGAAAACAAGACAAACAAAACCATAAAATGTGCATTCTAAGTTTTCCCTAATAAGCCAAGTAAGATCTGAAGGTAAATCTCCCAGAGAAAATAACTGTCTAACCAACTCACTGAATTATTTTGCAATAGATTATGAAAAAAACATTTGGAACTTTACCTCTTGTTGCTTTTGAAGCCTCTCAATAGCATTCTTTTCACGAGAAATCAAGGCTTCAGACTTTGCTTGATGCGTCTTCTCTAACTCATGGCGCAGCTCAGAGATTTCTTTCTGGGTCTGCACTTTCTCCTCCATTTTAATCTTTGCTATTTCAATTTCTTTAAAATGTTCAAGCTTTTACATAAAGGAGGAAGAGAGAGTTAAATAAGTCCATCTTCAAATCAAAAACGACAATTCCTCTTAAGACAATTCAAAATTTCACCTTGAAATTCTTGTTAGGAAATGATATATTTATAATTAATTAGTGTGATAGACATATCTTAGAAGCACATACTATCTGCATGTCTCACATAGTTTTCATGTGTTTATCTGGCATCCCAAAGCAGATCCTACACAAAACTATCAGCTTTAGACAAGAACAGAACAGAAGCCTATGAAGAAAAACGCACTGCGGGCATGCTACTCTGCTAGGAATTAAGAAATGGACACAGTCTTTTACTCCACCTCTGTGACACTTGTCCCTTTCCCAAAGAATCACTTTTGACTAGTGATTCAAGAATTGGCAGAAACAGATCCACACCCTGAATTGCCCAGAAACCACAGAAATCCACCTAGACATAAAAAGAAGTGCCAGAAATGTAAAAAAATGCAGAACACATAACTTCAACTAAAGAGGGTTACAGAAAGAGAAGTCTTGATTCACTGACTTCTAAGCACAACTGAAAAAAGGGAAATGCACACAAACAGGAAAGCAAAAACCTTGCAACTGCACAGAAGAGTCGTTGGCAACATGACTCCATACAGTGTGTGAAGGACAATATATGTGTGAGTAAATGGGATTATAAAGAATTACAACAAAAATTTGGAAGAAAATGGAAAGCAAGCACACAAGACAAAAATGAGAGGAAAAACTAAACAAAAGAATCAAAAGAGAATGACAGCAAAATGGTGAGAAAAGATTAAGGAGTTGAAAAGGCACAGTAGGAATGTCTGATCAAGCAACTCAGGTCTGTGGGCACAAATTTCGTGAAAAATTAAAGAACTGATGAGACAATACAGCATCACTTGTATATACACATATTTGATTAGAAATGTCTTACAGTAATTCACATCATGTTGCTAAGGAATTCATGTAAAGCTAATTGAATTTACAAGAGATTTACATCTGGTTAAGATTCCCATGTCCTTTGTTACAATTGGTATACTTAAACTGATACAAACCTAAGAACACACAAATAACATGTTTTACATACTAAAAAAGACAGAGTCAGTTGGGGAATAAAGACTAATGAAGAATGAAGGTACAAGAGAGGTTTAACTCTCCATCTTTCTACTTGTCTGGCTAAATAAGTGATGACTACACTGAGTGCCTTTAAAAGTGTGTGGAAGAATTCTGATTATTAGATCATCATTTTTATATCCAAATGAACAATTGATCTTGATAGAAATTAATGGAAAATATATTGAAATGAAATATAGTTGATTTATTTTTTCTATCTAAATAAACTGATGATCTTGACAGAAATTTATGGAAAAGAAAAAAGATGTATTTAAATGAAATGCAGTATATTCCCCTCTGCTCCATTTTTTAGACAGAAGGATTATCAAAGGATTATGTGACAAAATTTTAATCTTACTTCTAAAATGAAGGAAAATTCTCTAGAAGAGCTGTCTTCAATTAAAGGAAGAAAAAAATTAGAAATGATTCATGGTACTGTCTGTTATAACTTTAGAGTTTCTGTGCAATGCTTTGAAATAGAATGCAAATTCTCATCAGTATTAAAAATTAATTATCTGTCAAGCTACGGAAGAGCAATTCACACCTCTCAGTTGCTATGCACCATATTGAAATTCAAGCATCAAAGTCTTAACTGGGAAGGAAAATTAAAATAGTGCTATAAAGTAAACATTTCTCCATAAAACAAAATAATCAAATAGCAGATAAATTTTACCAAATTAAGACAACCAGACTAAGCAAATATTGTGTTACAAATTAACACCAGAATAAAAAGCTTAACATTCTGTGCACATTTAACAAAAAAGGGGGGTGACAAATATACATGGTAAGTCATCAAATTAACAACAGATACTGGATTAATTTAGCCTTTGTGCTTGTTTTAACTTATTAGATTTTTTTTAATTTACCTCAAGCAATGTGTAAAGTAAAAATTAACAAATGTCTCCCTCAAATTCATAAACCAGAGTTATACCTTTTGAAGCATTTCTTCTTGAAGCTGCTTCTCTATTTCTTTTCTATATTCATTAAGTTTTACTTCTAAAGATTTGTATTTCTGATGGTGAGGATAGGAGTCAGCAAACTGTTCATCAATCAGCTGAAGCTTCTCGGCTACAAAAAAAGCAAAACATCCATCATAATTTAAAAACACTCGCTGCAGTTACCTTACCAAAGACTGCAGGAACTTCTCGCTCTGCAGGACATTCCTCAGCTTATTCAAGCAGCACTATCCTTGAAAGATTTGTGTGACACAAAAGAAGAGGCAGTACAGAAATACCAGTTATCTGCTTTATATATACAGATAAACATATACCCAGAAGGAGGTCCTTGGCTGTTTAGGCACTATTTGTGGTATTATATAGTCATTCATCCTCTTTACCATGGGTGGACAAGAATTACCTTTTGTATGCAACTTTTACCTTTTTTGTATTCATATATTAATAACAGCAAGCAGATTAGACATTCAAGAACTCCCACCTATGCCTAACTTGCTCACAGAAAGAGGACACACATTTACAATTCTGTTCTCCAGAACATATTTCAACACATAACATTTACAGTCCATTTGTCATAGGTCTTAGCTAAATGCCTAAGAAAACACAAAAGTCATTTAAAAAAATCCCATTCCGATTTTGCCTTATTTTAAGAAAATTTAGAAATTCCATGTTCTAGTGACAGACATGACCTTTACTCATTACAACTTTAGGTTGCATTTGAGTAAGTAACAAAGTAACACCATTCATACAATATATATAAAGCCATACCATACACCACTGTGAAAATATCTGGGGAGATTTGCACAGGTTGCACTTACCAAGAGACTCTCTGTAAGGAGGCACTGAGGTGGTCTGAGTTTCTGTGTTGTGAGTTTCCCTGTTTAGATGATGTTCTGTAAGTCCGATTAAAATTTGCATAAGGAAACCTAGCAAGATCCAACAGATTAGTTAGTTCTGATTTCATACCAAAACACGATTTGAGCCTGTAATTAACATAGTAATTTTCAATGTACAAGAAAACTTGCTTGATTTACAGAAAGAACAAGTATTTCATTAAAAATCAATACTACTAAAACATTATGGTTTTATTGTAAGCATAATCCAGTCCATCTCAGTCAGCAAAAGTAGTCCTTTTGCAACTTTTCCTCCCATCCATGTCTCTTGACTCCCAAGGTGAGTTGAGAGTGAAGATTATTAGTATTTAACTATGAGGCCTTTAGGAAACAGGGGCTTTTGAAGATCAAGCTCCTTTAGGTTATACAGTATAGCTAGGTTTTGTCATGCAGATATACAAATGATTTCCTGTATAATACAATGGAAAGTCAATTAAATTGGTAACTAGTTTTTGAAGTATATTCTGCAAGCTTATGCAGTGTTATGAAGACAACTCAAAACCTGAATTTTCCAAAGTTAGTATGCAAAGCCTCCAAAGAGCATTATATTTAATACCTGATTATAGATTTTTCTCAAATTTCTAATGTACAAGTCATTTATTTTGGAAGTGAATGTCAAAAGTTAATCCACACCACAAATACAAATTGGATAATCCTGAAATATAACATTCATCATCCTGGTGTACTGTAAGTTTCAAAATCCGACTAAATCCACATTACTCCATACCAACACACAATCAAGAAATCTGATTTTTTTATTGCTCACATCTTAATAAAAATGAAGCTAACACAATTATTCTTGTCTGCATGCCATGTAAACATTTTGTACCTTTATTCCCCTTCCGAGTTCCTGAAGTCTGTAAGAAAGAAAAGAAGTTTCAGCCAGTCTATTTCCATCACCACTGTTATTTAAGCTTATTTTCAAAATCAAAATAACTTTACCAGTGATTTGTAAAGACTGGAGTTTGGATTGATCCTCATAAATTGAAGAAGATCTTGCACAGTCCACAGCTTTGGGGAAAAGAAAGATCAGCTGGAAAAGGTCAACTAATTTAAAATAATTTCAAGTGTATAAATGGCACTATTCTACAGTTGTAAATGTTTTGCATTTGCAAAAGATCTATTTACTCCCTGTAAAATAATTTTCAGAGGTCTGCTCTTCTACATTCACTACTTTCACTACTTCAGACAGCAGCCAGCATAGCTTCATCATCAGCTGAAGTTTTGAAAAGAGGGTTTTGTTCTCTCCCCACACTCAACACATGCTTGCTACTTTCCTTGTCACTTTTCTTGATTTATCATCCAAATCAGATGAGCTCACTAACCCAAATGATGATTAACCACTCACCAGGTCAAAAAATTAATTTTCAGTTAGGAACAACTTCACCCTATCACACGCTTACAGAAAAGGGAAGGCAAGGACTGCTCTTTCCAGCCACACTTTGTAGTTAGAACAGCTTGAGCTAAACAGGAACCACATTTTCAGGGAATTGAACAGCCAAATAAGCTTTTATCAGGTTCAGTTCCCAAGTGCTCTGCCACACAGACAGATTGTGGCTGCACCTTGTCAGAACAGCATCATTAGCTTATTGCCAGTTTTAACTATTCATGAAAATGATCCTGAATGATGGATTGTTTTGTGGAGATGATCAGAAGCTGTACTTATGTTTGCATTCTCTAGCACAAAAAAAGATTTTTTCAATTGTTAGAATATGACAATCCCCAGAGAACAAAGCTCCTAGACATCATGGAATAGGCAAAATACTGAACTTACCTTCTTCTTCTCCAATCCACTTTCTGGAAAGAAAACAGAGAGTGAATACTCATAGCCACACCTCTCTAGATGATCTGCCACCAAACTGTTGGAAGCAGTGATCAAAAGTGAACTGTCTTCACTTGGAACCATCTGTGGCTGAAGTTCTCCACTCAAAATTGGGTGCATTAGTTCATGGATTAGCTGGTTTCGGAGCTGTGTCTGATACAGAAAAAAAACCATATTTTCACTTTACATGTGATTCAATGAGAATTTAAATTTTTCAAAATCCACAGGGAGCCTCATTTCACTTGTTCAACCTACAAACAGAACAGGGTAGACTAATTTTGGCAAAACCTAGAAGTGCACTATGAACACCTTGCCTTTCTTCAAAACCCTCCAGCAGGTGAAGTGGGTGAACTCTAACTTACCCTCAAACTGTATCAAACATAGTACTAAAAAGAAGTTCCCTGTCAAGAGCTCACATAAACACAAGTCTTGTACCCCTAGCTTCATTTTCAGATCATTGCTTTCCTGTTTTCCTTCCCTTTGGCTTAAATAAAGCCTTCCTAACGTGGCCTCTGTTTCAGGTGCTCTTGGAACCCTCACTGGTCCTTTTCTGAGTGTCGTATCAAGAAGCCACTCATGCTACCACGAAAGTAGATGGCAAAATAAACAAAAAATTCAACGTCTTTAACGTCAATTCTTTTGTAGGGAAGCAAAAGAATACAAACCAAAGAGACCTACAGGCACTAATGATAATTAAAAGGCATTTTTAATTATATATTTGCATTCTGTGAGTTACAATAGAGAAAAAAGCAACCTAAAATCAGATCTCTCATCCATAAAAGAAAGAAATAATTATTTTCATTATCCAGTTATACAAATTGTTTATACAAATGGTTTATAGGAAAAGATCATGACACAAATAGTGTTTTAAGCTTTCAGCAGCAGGTATGCAACAGCAACACAACTGAATAAAGAGGCAGTGTGTTACCAAAAATGCAACAAAATAGTTACCAAAACTTAACAATGCCAGATCATCAGACTAGCCTGATATTTTAGCATGGTTTTCAAGAGAAACTAGGTTGACAACAACATTACAGAACTACAGAACATTCTGAGTTGGAAAGGAACATTGAGTCCAACTCTCAAACACAACTGATAAAAATCTGTTTTCCTTATTAATTTCTGAACTTGTCCAGTTTCAACCAACTTTAACAGAGGTGATGTCTCAAAAACAAACAAGAACAGCGACCTCTTATACATCTTGTGGAAAAGTGGAGGTGGGAAGCACAGGGCTAAATCCCTATCCCTAGTATAGAAAAGAAAGGCAGAGATAACTTTCTAAACAAGTAAAACAAAGCAGAAAAATTGACTTAAACAGGAAGCCATCTGATAGAATATTAGTTAAGTCAAACAAGAAATGGTTCAAGCATTACAAGCTTGGTATGGAAATCAGTAACACAGAAACAAGTTGGCCTGAACAGGAAATTCTTAGCTATAGGATTATCAATGATATTTTTGAGGTATTGATCTTGACTTTTTTTTTTTCCTAAGACATTCTCCTGAATGAGCAGACAGGGACAAAATAGCTCAAACAGTTTTAAAGCAGGATTGTAGTATTTTAGAAGTATTATTCATATAACATGCTTACTTATCATAGGTAATAAACACACCCTGTAACCTGAGAGATCCTTTCCTATTTTATATTCCAATTTATTGATCTCTCCCCTGCTTGACTTCTTTTTTTTCAAGCATGGGTATTTTCAAAGACCTAATACAGGCTTTTAACCTTCCTGAAAGACTCCGAGGCCGAGGCATAATGAAAAGCCATTCTGTTAAGGGAGAACCTCGCATATCAGGGGGAAAACCCCAAACACAACACACCCCACCCCAACCCCCCCGAAATACTAATTAGGTTGTGGCAAAAATAATACTTTGTGGAGAGACACTTGTACTCAGCGTGGCTTTTAGGGCTCTCTACGCTAAAGCAGCACAGCTAGCACCTGCTGAAAACAAAGCACACCTTAAGTGTGTCCAGAACGCCTCGGCTCTTAAAAGTCTGATACAGCCTTTTCCGGAGTTCCTCTTGGGACAATGTCTCCCTTTCAACCGAAGCCATCCTGACCTACAACACCGAAACAAAAAGGGGCATTACTGACTCGCAGCTGACCCACAGGCAGCGAGACGCCGAGCGCTCTCGCCGCCCCCGCCTCCCCTCAGCCCGCTGGGGCTTTCCCGGGGCCGCTTCCCGCTACCCACGAGAGACCACCAGGGCCGGGAGGAGGGCCTGAGAGCGTGGGCGGGCACGGCGGGGCAGGGCAGGGTAAGGCAAGGAAAGGCAACGCAGAGCAGGGCCGCTTGGGACCAGCGTGCGGCTACGGCGGCCGCTGAGGCGTCACGGTGGCGCCGGATGGGGCGGGCGCAGCGCAGCGCTTCCGGCGGCCGCGGGCAGGGGCCGGACGGGGCGCGGCGCAGGGTAGGCGGCGGGCCCGAGCGGGACTCTGCGGGCCGGGACCCTTCTCTCCTTGTGCCGCGGGACCCCTGGGGACGGCAGGTCCGCATAGTCCGGCCCTTCCCCCGGAGCGGCCGGTGGGTGGTGGGACGGGTTGGCCTTTCCAGGCACCTCTGGAGTGCCCGGAGATGGAGCCATGGGATTGTCCCACGGCCGCCCTGTGCCAGGGAGGGGGGGGCCCGCCGCCCTTCCCTCTTCTGCTGCCTGTGAGCAGGGCCCGGGGAGAGACAGGCGAGGAGCTTCCTGGGAGGCGGGTGCAGCGCGATACGGCCTGGGATCGCTGTGTCCGGGTGACTGGGGGCTCCCGGGGAGTAAATCATCGGTGAGCAGGGCAGGAATTGGTTTTAGGTACCTAGACTCACTTCCAAGTCCACTTTCCAAGGATATTCTCCGGCTCCCCGGAATCTGTCAGGTTGGGAGGGAACACAGGCATCTGGCCCAGCCTGCTCAAGCAAGGGTCATTGTGGAGCACAGGGCACAGGATTGTGTCCAGACAGTTCTGGAATAACTCCAGCCTCTCTGGGCAGTCTGTTCCAGTGCTCAGTCACACGCACAGCAAATAAGTTTTTCCTTAGAAGACCTGTGTCCAGGTGGAACTTCTGGGGCATCTTTTTTTGCCCGTTGTTTCTCATCCTGGTGGTTGGCTGCACCAAGAAGAGCTCGGCTCTGTCCTCTTGATGTGCATACCTAAACGTTTATCTCTCTTTAGCCTCTGGTAAATATGAACGGGAGCACGTTTGCTGATTTTTAGAGCTCTTCTGCATGGATTAAGAGTTTGTATAGAGACTCATCAGCATTTTTGTCTTTTCTTGTAAGAAGCGTTGCTTTGAAGAATGTCTGGAAGTTTCTACTTCGTGATAGTTGGTCATCATGATAATCCCATATTTGAAATGGAATTTCTGCCTCCTGGAAAAGTAGAGTCGAAGGTGTGTTTTTTTGCTCCCTGTGACACCTCTGTGATTCTTTTATAATTTTACAGTGTATTAGAAGCATGACCAGCATGTTGTTAAAAGTAGTATCTACTGTGTTTTGGAGTTTTTTTAACAGAATTTTTGTCATAGGGAGTAGAATTCAGGATTTCTCAAGTCTCTTAAAAATCTGTCCCAGATTATACTTGTTTTTCATAAAACCCAGCTTCCTTAAATGTTCTCTGCTCTATGTTATAGAATATATATCTTTGTTTTGCTTTGGTAATTTTTCTTAGTGTACAAAGGTTTTATAATAGCTGTTCATTGTTTAATGCCACTTACCTTATTACTGTATATAAATGTCTTAAAAGTAAAGTAAGAAATGTAAATTTGAAAGCTCTATTCTGTCCTTTATTCTTTATGCTATAAAATACCTATTTTTTTCATCATCTTCATTAGTCATATTTGCTTTTAAGTAAGGACAACTAAAAACTTATGTTGATAAATAAAGAATTTGAAAATGTGAGAAATGTAATACTACTCAATAAGCAGTGTTTCCAGTGGGAAAAGAACAAATCTCCGTAAGTGGCATTATATCAAAGGAAAAACAGACTTCAGAATAAGTGTGTGGATCTGTGAGTGTATCCAAAAATGGAAGCATATGCTGTCACTGATTGGAAGTGCATGGCATCATCTCTATTTTGAACTAATGCCCCATTAAAGATCATAAATAAGGCTATTTGGACTAGGCTTTGGGTGAGGAGGTGTAAAAGCTAATTTGAGGGGAAAACTGAGTGGTGAGAGTGGCAGTAACGTTATCCCATTACTATGAGAAACAGTAGAAAAAAACTACTTATTTTTCCAGTCTAATAAAACCTTCTAGTGTTGTTTTGTCCTGTTTCTCTTCTTGACAGATGTCCTCTGGTGTTCTAGATTGTCTACAAAGTACATGGGCCAAACACTGTGATCACTCTCATGTTTATTATAGGAAGAGATGCAATTTACATCTGCAGGCATATATTTAATACTAGTTGTAGGATGTTTTTCTGCACTAGGTTTTAGAAAAAAGAAGACCCCCCCCAAACCAAAACCAGTCCTGTTTCTAAGTAAACAACATGAGAAAAACACAATCTTTAGGTGATTTTATCAGCATACCTGCCCTCTGTAGCTCTGCTTTCCCCCATCTCTCATCCAGCTTTTTTACATTGTAACCTATGTGTTGATTTCTGCCACATTTGCCTGAAATGTTACAGTCCAGAAAATGCTACATTGTATGTATGCTATGTAAATAGCACAAAAACAGATGTCTGGGAAGAAGAGAAAAAGACACATGAGGGCCTCTGTTGTGGATTAAGTTAGCGGTGGGAGTTTGTCCATCAGTAAACAAAAGAATTCATGCTTGAGTTCATTCCTGAGATGTTACACAGGCTTCACTGATTTTGTTGCTCTCAGGACTGGTTTTGTGATGATCTTTTTATTATGACCTCATTTCTCCCTTGAAACCAAATATCATGACAACATATGCTACTTTCATTTAATTACAGGATGGCATATGTGACAGAAAAGCAGGATATATATAATATTATATAACTTCAACACTGGTTCTGTAGCAACCTGAGCAAGTTATTGTTTATATTTCATTCCTTTCACTGAATTACTAATCTACTGTCTTCTGGAAATGCCTTAGGATGATCATCGCCATCTCAACCAGTTCATTGCCCATGCTGCTCTTGACCTCGTAGATGAGAACATGTGGCTTTCTAACAACATGTATTTGAAGACTGTGGACAAGTTTAATGAATGGTTTGTTTCTGCTTTTGTCACAGCTGGACATATCCTTTCCTATTCTCATTCCTTATATTTATGTAAGAAAAGCCTTTTCCCAGAAAGAGGTAAGTTAGATAAAATGGATTTGGAACATATTTCTCTGGCTATTTGCTATTATTGTTAGTCATCAGGTTCAGGAAGAACTATGTTGGGAGGCACAGCAGCTGGGAACAGTTGGAAAGGTGGCTTTTTACCTTTGTAGGAGCCAAAATAATGAAATGTGGTGCTCACATGGAGTAGAGGCATGAGAGGCTCTGAGCAAGCTTGTATGATTGTCTGTTCCCACCCCTTTGACCATGCTGGAGAGGAGAAGTGGCAGTGAACATGCCTGGTGTCAGTCACTCCAGTGGTGAAAATGCAGTACCAAGGCTTGATACTATCTACAGGCAGTCCTAGAACTGTTTGTTGTGAAACATTTGTTAAACATAGTAAGTAACATTGCATGGCATTCTAACTTTAGGGGTACATGGCAGAGGTGCAGAGAGTATCATCCACATTCAGAATTACCTCATTTTAAAAAGAACAACCTTGGATAGAGAGGTAATTATTTTCAAATAGGGGGATGTTAAAATATAAAGGTAATGCTTTCCAAATTTCATTGCTTCAATTGTTTCTTTAAATGCTTCCTCCTATGAGTCACTATTCCATGTACAGTTAAACATTTTAGGTATATGTTGAATTAGGTGTAAATACTCATCTCAGGATAATGTCTTTTCTTTGTAAAAGTTTTATTCTCCTTAATTACTGTACATATGAGATTTATAATGCTTCATGATGTAAGGCAAGAAGATGGAATTAAGAACTTCTTTACTGATGTATATGAGTTGTATATAAAGGTAAGAACTCATTTGTCTGTTTTTGCTGCAGTACTTTTAAGTGTGTTCTGCTCTTCGTGCTCAGGCACAGCTGTATTAGCATGTTTTCTCTTGGAGGCCTGTATAAGCACCTGTGCAGTCCACATCAGCCAGAGCTCGTAACGTGTGACACAAAGGCTGTATTTTTCATTAAACAGAATAGATTTTTTGAAATTTTATAAACTGTGCTCTTTTAGACTTCCTTAGTCCAGTGATTTTTTTGTAGAATAGATAAGAATGGTTTGGGTAGCAAGGGACCTTAAAAATCATCTAGTTACAACTTCCCTGCCATGGGCAGGGACACTTTCCACTAGACCAGATTGGTCAAAGCCCCATCCAACCTGGCCTTGAACAACTCCAGGGGGGAGGCATCAACAGCTTCTCTGGACAGCAGAGAACTTGTGGGGCAACTTCTTGTGATGCATTTTGTGGTAGTATGGTATCATTAATGATGATAATGAAAGGACTGTTCTACAGAGCCTGTTAGCTTTGCTCTCAGAACACGTAGCCCTTGTTCTCAAATCCTGGTGGTACTTCCACTAGATGGGGTCATGGGAAACAGTCATGGGAAGCATCACCATCTCAGCCTTCCAGGGGCACTCAAATGATCCTAATTTCCTCAAGTGTGATGGGTTTGTTCTGAGGAGCTGATGCTAGGGGATGGCTCAGCGCAGGTATGGGAAGAATGCAAGGGCCTGGAAAGCAAGGACTGTTTGGGAGGTCTTTGCTCTTAGTGGCACTAAATAGGCTGAAAGTATTAGTAGTAGATGTCACCTGAAGTGACGTTTTCCAGGGCTGCGCATTGTGCTTACTGATGGGTTTTTATTCTTTTCCCAGTTTGCAATGAATCCGTTTTATGAACTCAACACTCCTATTCGATCCACTGCCTTTGAAAGGAAAGTCCAGTTCCTTGGGAAGAAACACCTTCTAAGCTGAATAAATAAATTTCCTGAGTGAGTGCTTTTTCCCTGTTTTCCTGATTGTTTGAACTGCACTTCGTCTGGTTAGTCTCCTGCACGTTTTATACTCATCTTCTGAAGACTAATTGGATGCTGAAGCAGCTTTTTCATTTGCCCATATAGATAAGAACAGCCAAGCTTCTCTGGTAAAAAAAATCTGTATCTCAAGAAGTTTCCTTTTATGTGGTATGAAAGCAAAGTTTTAAACTGTCAGAGGTTGCAGAGGTACAAAAGAAGAAACGGAGACATTATGTGTTAATGCATATGCAAAGTGTAAGCCTCTGACACGGAGTGGGAGGAAATCAGACCTAACTGCAACAGCTGTCACCAGTCATCTGGTTTAATATGAGCAAAAGGGAATTCTTGACTGTTTGGCCTAAGTGCTTCATTTTATTATGAACTTTTCTGCTTGTATTCCTTCAGTAGAGAACTCATTCTGCAGACTAACCAGACTAACATTACACTTTGTGGTAGTAAATCAAGCCTCTATTAATGTGTAATTGTATGTATATAAAGTGCTCAATAAAAATGTATAGATCAGAAAAGCTGTCTCCAGTACTTCAAGAAATTTTGATGAAAACCCCTAAAGTTTAAAAGTGTGTTATTTTGAATTTTCTATGTATTTAGTGCAATACACTTTTAGCTTTAGTGTTGCATCAGTGAATGAAGTAGATCAGAATAGCCAGATCTGCCCTGACATTAATACTAATTCACACATGAAAAAATCCCTATCTAAATTTACATGTTTAAACCCATGGGGATTTTTCCCATTGTTTCTGCAACTGCTGAAACTTTTATTTTTGTAAATAAATTTAGAGGAGGATCTTTGAATCATGAAACTGTATTTGTTGAGGTTTCAGAAAGGCATTATTTGGCCTGTCTGGCTCCTATTCCATTGTAAAATGTTAATAGGAACCATTTTGCAGAACTCAATATCATTCCAAACCAGTAATTTTTAAATAGATCATTTGGCATATATGTACCTAATACTTTGCTTGGGTTTACAGTCTTCTGTTCCTTTTTGCAGCAAATCTGTATAAGCTATCTTGTACTTTTTTTTTAAATGTCTGAAAACCAATTTCCAAAGGAAGTGGCATGCTGTTCTAAGAAGTATTTTGCATAGTCTTTATAATTAAGGGGACCATGTGTATCTGCTATAAATGTACAATCAGTCATCATTTCTGCACTTACTACTAAGATGTCACTGTAAAGTGCTCCATGAGGAAAAAGAACATGATAAAGAGGTTGCAATATTTACCTTAAATAAAACATTGAATGATGTAGTATGGATGCCTGTTGAGTATATTTGAAGTGATTTAGAAGAAAACCACATAGCCACAGTAACAGCACCTGGTGGGGAGGCCAGTGAAGATGGAAATACTTGTCTTTGCAATGTTATTGCATACAAACTGCATTGTACAGCACTGTGATAATGTCATGGAACTTTATATAAATCAACTTTTTTTTTTTTTCTGTATACATGGAAATAACAGAAACACACTTGAGGTAAAGCATTCTTGATCATGTGATATGGAGCCACTGAGCTGCAGTTATTACTCCTCCCCTGTAGCATAATGGCTGGAAAAATACTAACAGTTAAGATTCACTGAGGAAATACTTAAATAAAATAATCACATACTTAGCAGAAAGAAAAGGCTTGGCAAATATGAAGGATTAGTGCTAACAGTTTCTACCGCTTTCAGAAGCTACATTTTTTATAATTGCATTTGCTGCTGCAGTAGGACATTAAGCAAAAGGAAAGCATTTTCTCTCTAGATGGGAAATGCTAACTCAGGTCCACCTAGGCTTTTTGAAACAGACTGTTACTGGCCACAGGAACACGAGAATTATGTCCTAACTCATCACCTTTGTCGTAGTTTGTAGTTCAGGAGCATTGTCTTGTGACAGAACTCTGAAGGCCTTGGCGAGGTAGCTCCAGATTCTCTGTACACAGACAAACACTTGTTTATGCTTTAGTTTGTGCCTCTTCAGTCAGCTGAAAGACCACTAGCTGAGGTGATGGGTGAAAATTATCTTGTGGTCAACTAAAGTCACAAATCTGCTCTAGATCTGAAGGCTGCAGTTCCAGCATGCTTCAGTGAACCGTTTCTCAGTGAAGAGACACCTCCTTTGCAAGGATCATGTTCTTACCCTCTCAGGGGCTTAAGAGTAAGAATTCAAAACAAAGTCTGTTGCAGTACAAGAAAATAGGAATAATCTGCATTATGCAATAAAAGCAATAAAAAGTTTATGAGTTAAAGGGATTAGAATTACCCCAAGTCATTAAAAAATCAAGCATAAGGAGATGAGAACATTAGCACAAGCTAACATGAATCCCAGTAAATCTGGGCTGGAAATGCAACTCAGACTCCACTTTCTAGAAGGTTCTATTACTGTTTAGGTAACCTGTCAGGTGACTTTAAGATCCATTTGAGGTATGGAGCAGCTGTTAAAGCAGCTTATGTAAGCATTGATACAGTTTGCTGTGACATGAGCTGTCAGCTGTCCTAGGTAGCTTCTTCTGCTCCTTCCCCCTCTGCTCTCTAACAAGCACAGCTTTCAGCCGTCCCACCAACCTGCCACAACAGTAGTTTTTTCTCCTTAAAGGACACTTGGAACTTTGCATACATGTTACACAGTATGCTCTGTCAATCTACAGAGCTCCAAATACTGCTAACAGGACCCTGTAATATTTGAGGTGTGTTAGCTCTCAAAACAAATCAGTGAATTGAAACATAAGGCACACATGCCTACCTTACATCCACATATGGAATGGTACCTAGCTTTTACAAAGTCCAGAAATTAATGCTTGTTATTAAGCCTCATGCTTTTATACCTGTCACCTATAACTGGTTGTCAGAAGATTTTTGATTCTGTAAGCACTCAGTTTTTCTCTGAGACCAATTCCTGACCTAAACCTAATTCCTATACTGGCTTATTTACTACAGCATGTGCATGCACGTTTATCTTTACTGGCCACTTTTGTGATTTGTGTACAGCAGCTCCCAGGGCACAAGTAAAACACTTCCAAGGGATTATGTTTTAACTTTATTAGACCTGCTTCTCCGATGTAGGCTTGGTAACCATGATGTTAATGGAAAGGGGACAGATGGGAAAACATAGATGCCTGGGCACAAGAAAGACCACAGTGGTTCTCATCCTTCATTTTTTCCTTTTATAGTACTCTAGTCACAGTATCTTCAGCTCCTGTTTTGTTTCAACGTTAATCTCTGCCAAAATTAATGTTAAAGGAAGCTTTAAGTAGTAGTCGTTTTACAACAATTTCATGTCACTAGCTTAGTAACCTCTAACACAAGCAATCTTCATTTCTAAAGCTTTTTTGCTCTCTCATCCTAAGATTAAGAGGGATTTAGCTATGATTTTTTTCACAGATCTTTTCATTCATTGACTAGAAATTAAACATAAGTAGCAGTTCAACCTATATTTAACTGCTCAGGGATTGAAGTTTAAAACACAGTTCTGTTTGTGTAGATGCAGGACTGCAAGAACGAATCAGACTTAGGAATGCACTGAAGATAAAAAGATGGCATTTTTAAGCAGGAGTAGCAGATCTGCAGAGTGAAATTGTCCTGGACAGGTTCAAGCAAGAATAAAATGCATTCAGAAAAGTGTACTAAGAGCAACAAGAAGGGTTTGTTTTGGCAAAGCTTTGGTTTTGCTTGTTTTTGCAAGCTTTACTTCCAAACAATTACACCTGGTACAGATTGATCAGATATTTTTAAGATAAAATGCTTGCTGGTAGTGTACTCTCAAGAAAGGCTTTTCCATTGAAACAAAAAAGCTGCTGTATAGAAAGCAATTGTTTAATGAATAACATGGCCTGTCCTGCAGCCTCAGACTTCCTTTCTCAGATCACATGTGCCAATTAGCAGTCAGATTACAGATGGAAGCAATAGTGCACTAGCAATTTTGCTATTGCAAGGACAGTGGTTACTCTGAGAGCCAACAGTGAACAATTTCTCATACAAGTATTCTACCACTTAAATTGCACCTGAAAGCCTCAAAAACAGTAGTTTTGTCTGCCTGACTGCAAAAAAGACTGTCCAATAAATACAGAATTTGCTCCTATTCATCATTATGAAATTAATTCAGCAATATAAAAGACATTATCTCTTAAATGTACAAGTCCATATCCCAAAATAGCAATTTTAATAAGGATCAAATTCAGCTCAAACACTATCTATAGTTATATACCTGTGTTAGGGCTGAAAGCTGTCAGAATGTACAGTAAGTCGAGCTTCCTGAGTTCTCTACATATTGCCAATCCTTTATATCACAGTGCAGATATTAATGGTAAACACATTCATAGCTCAGGTTAACAGGAACAAGAAGTTTGGAACTTCTAAGGCTGTACACAAGTTTTCCTAATAAATTGTCACAATGTGGATCCTTTCAAGTGCTATTGAAGCTGACTGAATAAAGCATTTCTTTTTCAAAAAATGGTTATACTTCATTTACTCAGATTTTTCACCTTACTGATCAGAAACATGCTAGAATGGACTTAAGGCAAAGACACAATTTTAAGAATGATCAGTATTTTGCATTAAACCACTTGAAAAATTAGTGCAGCATTAGAATAGTAGATGGGAAGAAATGGACGTTGTATACGTAGGAAATTTATTTCCTACTTATAAACCCACAAAAATTACAGCAACATTAGGCAATCAGAAGACCTGGACATAATTTATGTTAACTTATAATAATAACATTAGAGATGAAGTACCACTCATAGCAAAAGGAATGTAGTGAGACTGAAGTTTAATATCTAGCATTGTTAAGAAACTGACATCTAATGAAACAGAAGTGGAATGCCGATTTCATAAAAATATACATATATAAAAGTATCTTTGTGCCTGAATTCCAGAACAGCTTCTCCAAAGTAGTGCTTCTAGAACTTTCAAGTTTTAATTATATTCAAAGTATTTATCACTTGAATAAAGTTGGCAAATTACAGTTTTATATTTTTTTTTACTTGATGTCTTCCGAAACAGAAAGCATCACTAACTCAATAACAGGTCACTCATGAATAGAGAGTTTTCTTTTTCTCCCCCATGAAAGCAGCAGAATATTATGATTTAATATTAGAGTGAAATCCATTTGTTATTCTATCTACTACACCTTCCCCATTCTTTTATAGAGCAAGCTAGTCAACAGTAATTTGGCAAAAAGACATTTAAGTCAACAACAAGATGAACTGGGTTTCGGTTTCCTATGAAGGTTTACTGTATCTGTTTGAATAAAGTGATCTGATCTATCTTCAGAGGCTAGAACTCTTCTAACAGCTTCTTCAAAGGCTGCTGCAACATTAGTGGCATCTTTTGCACTGGTTTCAAAATAGGGATGGTTGCCATTATTCCTGCACCAGTCTTGGGCTTCTTCTGTAGATACTTGCCTTTCATCGATATCAACTTTGTTACCTAGTATCACAAATGGAAAACTTTCAGGCTCTTTGACATCTGCATAATAAATGAATTCTTTCTTCCAATTGCTTAAGTTTTGGAAGCTTTGAGAGTCATCCACGCTGAAAGTTAGCAGGCAACAGTCAGAACCTCTATAGAAAGGAGTCCGCAAGCTCCTAAACCGTTCCTGACCTGCTGTGTCCCATATCTGCATTGTAACAAAATGTCCATCGACTTCCAACTCTTTATTTAAGAATTCCACACCTATTGTGTGAAACAGCTGTGCATCAAACTTGTTGGTGACGTATCTGTTCATAAGGGAACTCTTCCCAACTCCACCATCTCCTAGCAGTATTACTTTAAGGAGTGATGATTTCGCTGCCATTGTTACGGGAAAAGATCCTCCTGGTTTCCTAGACCTGTAAAGATTAAGGAAATCATTAAAAAGGAAAATAGTTGTGAGCAGCATATTTTGCACACATAAATATCTAGAATGTGTTTTAAATTCCACCAACATCAAGTTTCATGTACAAAAACAGGACTCCACTAAACAGGTGAACTGTAGATACACTCCAGTAAGAACACCCACTCAAGAATACCAAATTTAAGAGGTCTCTTCCACAGACTGCAGTCTGCATCTAAGCAGTATGCTGTATAAATTACTGGTCTGTCAATTAAAACTCTTTAAACCCCCCAAACCACCCCACCTTTGTGCTGAAGGGGTATCACAGCACATTCAACGAGTGCTATAATTCCTTTATGTTCACTGGAAAAGGTTCATGGAAAAAAGCAGAGAGAGAGGATTTACAGAACGTGTGCCTTGAAGTAGTCACTTCGGTGCTGTATTTTATTACCAAAGTTAGTTTTTAAACCAACGCACTAAGAACACATTTATGGAACAAATGCCAATGCTGTAATTTTAGTTAGATGAGCATTCAATAGTTTATAGTTTACTCCTTGCAGAAGAGCATTAATGAATGGAATACTATTAAAACTACCACAAAAGAAAATCTTCTGTTGCTACTTCAATGATACTCAAAATGCCACATACTGAGCCCAAGCCTACAATGACAGTTCAGTTAGGAGATGTCAACTTCCTATAGTAAAACTGCCAAAAATTCTGGAAGTGCTAGTGAATAGTCTGGCTGCCAGCATGGGGATGGCAAATTAGTGACACCAAAGAAAGCTTTTTAACTGTTAGACTTAAAAAGAAATTTAAAAAAAAATTCCTTCATCACTGAAGTAGTTTGCTCATTAGTGCTCTGCACCCAACCTTTGCCCTCACAACTGTAATGTCATTTAATACTGTAAAATGGTGTTTTAATTGCTTGGGGGTAAAGTTTCATTTTAACAAGCCCAAACCGAAGTTTCTGTATGAGAGGAACTGTGTTCCTAAACCTGCCTGATAGTTTGGGCTTCAGCCCAAACAGGCTTCTCTGAAAATAGCATCTATTTAAAATGGAAATAGGTCATAAGTTGGCTAGTCCCTCTCTTTCTTTGAAGGAAGGAATGTGGTCTTGCTAGTTGTAATTAGCATTACTGGCATATACATCACCCACAGTGTGGCTGTAGAATTAGTACCTGATACAAGCTGGCGTGGAAGTCATATGACTCTGTGCTGCCTTACAATCAAGGCCTACATGAGGAGCAAGAAATTTCAGGAATTTTTTTTATCAGTGACTTTCCACCTTTGAATATTTATTTGCTAGACATACTCTACAGTAAGACAGAAAGAGTAGTTTGAAGCCTCAACACAAAAAAAAGCCAAATACAAGGCATTGGCTGCTTCCATTAAAAATTTATTCAGAGCAGGTAATTTAATTCATTCATACAGCGTATTAACAACAATGTTTATAAAACCTTAATTCTGTACAAGTTTGTGTGATAACAAAACTGCTTAGAATCTACAAGATGATAGTTCATTTACCCTTCAGAGAGCTACGGGATAATGGCTATGGCTCAGGTTATGAGCACATACATTTTAGTGCGTGTGAAAAGCCTTATTAGAGTCACTGGACTACTTGCATAAGAGTTCCAGGTTTATGCTTAACTCTTGAAAATGGTCCAGTGTATTTATGTATGTCTCTAGTTTCTACATCAATAGATAGGAGCTGCTTCTTAATAAGTAATGCTTTTGTGGGAACAGAGAGTACTGAATGTTCTCCTGTTCTTCCCTACCAGCGCAGAGAACAAGTTACAATTTATTTTTCCAGTCCCACAGAAATCAGAAGTTCCCTGCAGGACACGATGTGCATAAATAACTGGCTTAAGTAGTTTTGACTGGTACTATGCACTCTTTTCTTTAGCATCTGCATTATCATGAAATTGTCCACAAGACCACATTTTAAACAAAATTCATGTAAGGAAAGTGTTAACAGTATCTACTACTTTGTGCATTTAGAATCTGCAAAGTCAATTTGCACAATTTCAACTATGTGGGCCATTCTAGTGAGGTCTAAGAGACTGATGACCATAAAATTAGTTTTACTGGGCAGACAATTACAGACCAACCACAAACTATTAGAAGTGGACCAAACTGGTCCTTTCACACAAAAGCTACAGAAAGAGTCTTCTGTGATTTGCAGGCAATGTTGCATTTCAGGACATTGTTTCCACAGCTGTCATGCTAGGCTAGAATTAAGTTTTTGTAAAATTTTTAATCCAAAATAATGGAATATACATTCACTCATTTTAATCGATGTTGACAAGCTGTATCTGAAGCACCAAACAAGTAGGTTTAAAAGTATTAAAAAGTATTTTTGTTTGAAAGCAGCAAAGACTTCATACATTTACAGTTTTATTACTATAGAAGGGATTCATCTGCAGCCGCATTGAATGTGATTTAGAGTATCTGCTGAACCAGAGTGGTATTTTTCAGAACAGCAGACTGCTGCATTTTTTTTCTCATTGCGCATCTTTAAATAAAATTTTTAAAGAGCTCAAGTTTTGTAATTGTTTTTTCTAATGTTATGAAGCTTTGAGTCTCCAACAAATACTACAGCGATAAAATACTAAAGACGCTACAAGAATTAATGTTATTTCTTCTATTATACAATTTATCTGTATAATGTGCATTTTGACAATGTTTTTAAAAGGGATGGTTAACATACAATATGATGTTTTTGAAGATTTACTACCTTAATTTTTCAGTTTAAATCATTACTCATCATCTGAAAACAAAAGAAAAGCTTAACTCCTAATGCACATCTGATTGCTTTACCCAGCATTAGGAATTGCAAGACGGTATAGAATTACATGTAACTGTTTGCTCCAATTACTTCTTAGTGAACTACACGTAAAAGTAATCTCAACCTAGTAGGCAAAGAGCCTGTAACAGGAATAATTTTCCCTCATGTTCTTCAATAATTTCAATATTCAAAGAAAGTCAGAGCAAATAAATAAAAAGCTGCCCCACTCTGGTTCATTTTGATAACCATTTCTGAATTGCTTCCCCTAACTTAGAAGGATTATAGTGCTTAAATCACTGACTTCAAAATTCCTGTTAAAAGCAGGAAACTTTTTCTACTAAATGTAACTTATAACATGATCACATACCAGAACACAAAAAATAAATTTATTGTGGCCTTTCAGGATGTCCCTTTTAAACAGTAAAATGAATTGCAAGTCAAATATTTCCACTATCAGTCCAAATATTTGCTGTCACAACGAAAGACAAAAAGCCAAGCAACCTCAGAAAAATCAGTTTGCATTACAAAATGCAGTCCTGCAAAGCTTAGTGAAATACCACTGCCCTGTCCAGTCTGTCTAGATTGTCTTGCTTCCATACATCAGCTTAATATCTGTCTTTATTTTGAGTGCAAATACCTCTCTTGCTTAGGTACTGAGGCAGCACTCAAAGCAAGATTCTTGGTCTAGAAAACCATAGCAGCAACATGTAAACTCAAGTCTAGGAATTTGTCCTTTTTTTACTGTAAAAATAATTTCATACATTAAGGAGAACCTGCTCACACCAGTGTACTGAAGGCTGAAGACAAATGCTGAACTCAAGTTCTATGGAAAAACAGTGCTAGCCAACACAGTAACTGCATTGTATCTATAATGTCAGCAAGTTGCAAACCCCATGTAAACTATTAAGCAAAGCAAGGCAATTGGACCCATTTACAGTTTCATTTTTCCCACACTGGTACCAGCCACTGCAGCATACCATTAAAAACTCAAACAAAAAAACACACATAGCAACTGAAATCTCACCTCCCTTCTCTAAAAGGGCACCAAAACCTGATCTATTTTAATACCACCATTGAACTGCCTCAGCATTTTTGAAGAAACAGATGTAAGGGACACTTCTAATTTCCAGACAATTGCTTCTCCACTTGTATTTACTTTCTAACTTGGAAACAGGCGAGAAAATTTGTTTCAGTTTTCACTGATGAACCACCTGCTCTACAAAACCACGACTAAACCTAAAGATTTTCCTGAGTATATGTAGTACACTGTCCTTTAACTGAAGCTGTTAAACATGAAACAGACTCAGGTTTGTTCCCATCAGTAAGTAATCACGTTTACTCACAACCTAATATGCTATCAGCCAAGACTTATTGAATAAAGGGGCCATCTTTGATTTAAGAAAAAACACTAAAGTTATGGACAAGCAGAATTAGCAGTTATACAATGAGCAGAACACTGACCACGTTTCACAACTTCCTATTTTCAAATTTACACATATAAGCACATCCATTTCAGTTCTGAAGCTTATTCACAATTTTATTTACTAAGCCACCATATTTTGTTAAGCCATTGGAATCAGATTAGAAGTTTAAAAAGGCACACCACTGCAAGTATTTTGACTGAAAAAAAAAACCACTTGCCTTTCAATAGAAATGTAAACTCCCTCCTTCATTAGTAGTTGTTGTTTTTTTTCACACAAACAAAGCATTTGACAATAATTGCCAGGCTAGCATAGAAAACGTTGTTTGTTAGTTACAGTAGCCCATCAAAGAATGAGAGTAATTGCTTCTCTGTGAAATGTCTGAAAAGATGTCCCAAGAACTACAAGAGTTGCAGCAGAAAGGGCAGAATCCAAAACTACATAGTTTTCAACACTTACTGTTTGTGGAGGTTTTACATGTCTCAGCCCTCAATCACTACAGTGGTTAAACTTGTTGCCTATAGCAGATCTGCAAGTTTCCAAAAATCTGAAAAGAAAGGACAAAAACACATTTTCTCACTTTTCTCCCCTTAGCCAATCCTTTTTCTTATATTTGGGAGGTAGTGGTTTATACCCTGGTCAATTAAGTGGCACAAGAATGCTTTTTCAGTGCATAAGAGGCCACAAGCATGTTTGACCTTGAAAGACTTCTTTCTCAAAGGAAAACAACCAGATATGAAGTCAAGATGCTACAGGCTTTGAACTTTTGAATGTGTTACAAGCAGAGACATCAGTCAGCCTCCAAACTCACCCTCCCCTCCCTCCACGGGGCATTGACGTAAGAGCTGTAGATCAGGAACACCCCTTTACTGACAGTCACCTGTCAGCTGCCTGGAAGCCCTTCAGTCATGCAGCTCAACCCACCAAGGTCCTAATCTCCTTGCAAGTCTTCCTTCCTGTATCTGCGATTTCACCACTGCACTATGAAGATAACCTGTCAGCAAATTATTAAACATCTATCCAAAAGAAAACACAGACTATCTGAAATTGCCTCTAGTTATAAGAGGCAACTGTAAGCCTAGACATGCTTGATCTAACACCAGAATATCACTAGAATTTACTTGTAATTTCTTATATGAACCCAATGGAAAAGGAACTGTCATTCAGCTGTTGCCACTCATATACAAAAAAGTTGTATTTGGGGTTTCTTTGTAAGGTTGTTTTTGACTCCTCTGAAGCTCAGGATTCTAATTCCAACAGTTGCCTGGCATGACTCAGGACTATGAAAGAACCAGTGGCCAAGGAAAGGAATCTTGAAGTTCACATAACCCTTGGATCATTAAATCATTCCAGTACCTACTGCCAGAATCACTTTATTTATTCTAACTTCTAGCTAGACACAAAGTCAATTAGCAAACTTTGTCAGGAGAAATACCTAATTTATATCTTTGCCAGTTTAATCTTGCATAAACCTAACCTTCACCTCCAATCTCATTCCCCAAAAGAATGAGCAAACTTATTTATTCAGATTTAATCAGAGTTGACATTTCTCAGCAGTTCACAGTTAAACATCTTCCAACTTAAATATTCGATTACTTTCAGCCAACTTCAAAACTCCCTTCAGTGCTGCTGCTCCTGGTCCAACATTGCTAACAATGCCTGAGCTATTTGACATTCTCCTTGCAACCTACTTCTCTATTACTGCTTTCACTCTTTCAATAACTTATCCAGCAATTATTTCTGCCCAAATGTGCTCATCTTTCTCCCTTGCATTAGTTTTCCTTTTCCTTCAGGGAATTTTAGTAATAGCAGCCTCTATTGTTACAAGGCTACCTTGTACATTCATATTCTTCCCAGTATAACTCTTGTGACGAAATCTCATCCCTAAGGCATTAAGTGGGTTACACTGTACCAGGCCAACACACTTGTCTGCTCTGCTGAGAATGAAAACAGAAACAAAACACAGAGGAGAATGAACACTATTAAAAAAACACAAAACAACAACAAAAAAAACCCCTAAGGACTTCTTACAAGTCTTTTTGCTAGGAAGTTTTTGTTCATTGTGAAATGTTTATGTAATATTCCAGTCCTAAGGAGCTGGAAGACCTGTTTCCCATAATTAATTACCAAACTGACACAAAATAAAGCTTGAAATCTGAATATCTTATTTGACCCTCTGCAATTCCTTTTTTTCCACATATTTTTAATTTAAGGAAACCGATGGTGTTTAAACACTCAAAAGCAAAACAAGGACTGCTACAGCAGGGTGTTTGTTTGTTTGTTTGAATGCACACTGTCTTTTTAACTTTATGGAAAAGGCCTTACTAAAATTAAGACAGCAAAGACAGCTCTATACAACTTGAATGAAGACAGAGAAAAGTAATAGTTCATTATAAACTTGATGTTGGTATGAAACACAGATATAGCTGTCCCATCCATTGGTTACGTTTCTCTGAAAACAGAAGTGAAAAAAAGGTTTCGGATTTATTTTGGGTATGTCTGCTCTCTCTCCAGTGTGCCATTACAGCTTGTTACCTTCAAAGCTACTAAAAGTCATGGAAAAACACTCTGAAAAAACAAGCAAAAAAAAAAAAAACAAACCAAAAAAAAAACCCCAGTCACACACAGCCACCCTTGCTCTAAAAAAAGTAAGCACTGACAACTTCAGTGTTGCACAACACTTTAAAAGTAAAGACAAATAAAACCCACATGCTTACTTAGTGTAGCTGTAAATTATTGTGGACAAGAAGGAGAACAACACGGAGGAGGGGAGGCTGCAAGACAGTTATCTGCAGACAAGCATTTCAATTCCTGAACAAAACTTAGCCAAGAAGTTCTCTACTTGACTGTCCCACCCAAGTTAATAAAACTTAAATCCCCTCTATATATCGAGTTACAGGTAATCTTGCTATAAAGGCCACTAATAGAGGTTCTTAAAACAATTTTTCTTGCGCTATTCTGTTATCCACTCAATTGTTTTGCACAAGTTATACGTAACACGGATTTATTTACACCGCAAGAAGCCCATTAACCACCCAGACGTAAGCGATTCCAAATCCTGGCCCATCCCTATCCCTGCCCTACCCAGCCATGACCACACCTGAGCCCGCAAAGCCACCTGCCGCCACTGGGAACTCCCCTGGCCCTGCACAGGGGCTGAGCCGAGTCACTGCTTCACAAAAGAAGAACTGAAACCCAAGGGCGGGCTGAGCAGGCGGCCCCGCTCCAGCACAGAACCCACTAGGTTGGAAAAGATCTCTGAGATCACCGAGACCAACCTATGGCCGAACAGCACCCTGTGAACCAGCCCACGGCACTGAGCGCCACGTCCAGTCTTTCCTTAAAGACCTCCTGGCACGGTGACTCCACCACCTCCCTGGGCAGCCCGTTCCAAGCACACAGCAACGACAAAAAGGAGCTTTAATAATACTTCTTCCGTTCCCAATCTGAAACGTGTTGAGGACACAGGTACGAAGCCGAGTTTCACCCTGACAGACCAGGGATCTCTCTCAGACGTGAGGAAGCGCTGGGGGGTCGGCGACCGACCACACGCCGGCTGGAGCCGCTTCCCAAAGGAGCCACCGCCTGCCCCGGAGTCACGGGATCCCGGATCACGCCATTCCCCGCCACCCGCACCGGCTCTGGGGAGCGCCCGGGGCCTCTCCCACCGCGGGCCCGGCCGGGGCTGCCCTCCCGCTCCCTGGAGGCGGCGCCAGGGAACACCGGGGAGCGCGCCTGGGATCTCGGACGGCGGCGGGGGAAGCGAGCGGGGAACGCGGCAACAAGGGAAAGGAAAATAACGCAACCTGACTCGGCTCCAGACCGCGGGAAGGGAACTGCCACCGCTCCCGGGCGCGCTGGAGAGGCCGATCCCTGCCCGCGGGAAGGGGCTGTGGCCGCCGCTGCCGCCAGTCCCGGTCCCCGGCTACGCCACCGCCACCGGGCCCTGCGGAAGGAAGGAACATGGCGGACGGGCCGGGAGGCGGGCCGGGGCACCACGTGACGTTAACCCCGCCCACTCCCACCGGCCCCGCCCACCGGGCAGCGCCGCGCCCCGCCGGGAATGGGGGGTGTTGCTCAGCCCGGGACTGCGGGAAGGTGCGGGAATGGGAATAGCGGCAACAGAGCGCAACGGGAACACGGGGAAACAGTGGCAACACAGGGAAACAGCGGGCACTTGGAATAACGGGAACGGGGGGAAACAGCGGGCATTGGGAACAACGGGAACAGGGGGAAACAGCGGGCATTGGGAACAACGGGAACGGAGGGACAGCGGGCGCAGGGAACGATTGTGCCCACAGCCAGACCAGGGCCTGAAAAGCCCATCGAGGGACATCTCTCATCGGTTGCTATCGTGCGCCGTCTGAGAGCGTTCCACTGGAAAAGATAACACTTTTACTTGCTCTGGAATGCCCTGCATTATTAAGCCCGAAAATGCCTTTATGAAGTATTTGCCGGTCAGAGTTATTTACAGTAGGCAGTAGTCTCACTGTGCTCCACTAAGGGCTCCAGGTATGCAAACTCACAATTGTAAGGCAGCTTCACTTTGCAAGTAGAAATATTTAAAACTGTGCTTGTGTTAATGAAGGAATTCATCGAAATACAAAGCATGCTATTTTAAGAAATTAGCCAGGCACCTTTTTTTTCCTGTAGTAATTCAGAATAAGGCCAACTTGACAGTTTAAACAAGATCACAGGGAAAAAAGCTAAAGGAAACAGTGATAAGAGTCTTTTCTGTGCTCTTACAACCTCCTCACGAGGGCAAAGTATAATTAAGATGAAAAAAACAAGAAATTAAAGAGGTTCCCACACCATCAGGAGGAATAGGTGATGACAGGGATAAGAACACCCATTTCCTCAAGCAGTCATCACATGCTTCTGATCATAAGGCAGATGCAATCAGACTGGAATTGCCACTTGTAGAGTTGTCTTGTTTTGGATCAGACATCAACATGGCCCAAAGAATGGAAAACACAATTTCAGTATCATCAAAAGGAGATGTCTGCTACTGAGAGGAACAGGATTATTAAATGGCAGGCCATGCCAGAGGCAAATCTGCTGATACCAGACCCATTTTTATCTAACAAAGCTGGGCTTCAAAAATTTTTATGTGCTTTTTTTTTTTTCCTGTAATCTGCTTTCATCCAATTCTAGAATAAAATACAAGTGCTGGGGATTATGTGCTGTGGCCTTTAAATTATGGTAATTCTAAGGTATACAAGTTCTGATCAGTTATGACATTATTTTATGATTTATGAAGAAGAAAAAGCTGCATTTAGATGTGGAGGAAATAATTACTCTATTTTGCCCTTAATACCTTTTGGGGAGAAGCTACCATGTTTTTATTTTGAAACAACACTGGTCTTTGTTTTGAAACACGTTGGAAATGTGTGAGGAAATTTAGAATTACAGGATAGTTTGGCTTGGAAGGGACTTTTAAACGTCACCTAGTCCAATCACCCTGCAATGAGCAGGGACATCTTCAACTAGATCAGATTGCTCAGAGCCCTGCCACCATCAATGTGGACAACCTGTTATAAGGTTTCATCACCCTTGTTGTAAAAAACCAAATTCCTACCCTGAATATAGTCAGTCTGTCCTGTCTGGATCTATGCTCCTTTCTCATCCTACTGGACCAGGCCCTGCTAAAAAGTCTGTCTCCATCTTCCATATATGCCCCTTTTTAGGTCCTAGAAGGCTTCAATGAGGTCTTCACAATCTTCTCTGCTCCAGGCTGAACCACCCTAGCTGTCTCATCCTTTCCCCATAGAAGAGGTGCTCCAGCCCTCTGATCATCTTTGTGGCCTCCTCTGGACTTGCTCCAACAGGTCCATGTCCTGCCTGTGCTGGAGACCCCAGAGCTGGATGCAGGACCACAGGTGGAGTCTCAGGAGCGCAAAGTAGAGGAGCAGAACCACCTCCCTCAACCTGCTGCCTAGGCTGCAAGCTCTTTTGATTCTTTCTGGGCTGCAAGTTCACATTGCCAGCTCATGTCCAGCCTCTCATCCACCAGCACTCCCAAGTCCTCCTCAGGGCACTTCTCAATCCATTCAACTCCCAGCCTGTATTGACACCAGGGGTTGCCCTGACGCAAGTACAGCATCTTGTACTTGGCCTCATTGATCCTCATGAGGATCCACTTGAACCCAGTTCTTCAGCTTGTCCAGATACCTCATTTTTTCAAGTTCTATTAGAAACAAAATTCTTGGACTTCTCAGACAAGATGTATTTTTATTTCCTTTACATGGAAACATATAAGAAAACAGAAAAGAACCGTGGTGTAACCATGGCTACTATGGTTACGATTTTATAGGCATAATGGAGCATCATAGAGTTACTCTCATGGTTAATACACATGCATGAGTGCTTGAGGTTCAGGAACTGAAGGCCCTTTTCCCTGTGTCCACTCTATTACATATATAACATGTCTATAACAATGTATACAACATGTATATAACAAACCCAATAGTTGCTACAGCTCTGATACGGCTGGTCACATGAAGCACACCTGCCAGTCCTGAGGTCAGACAGAAGAACATCCCCAGCTAGGATGCAGTTTGAAACAAGTGCACCAAAATCACTCCTGTTTAAATTCTGCAGACAGGCAGAATGGTCCCAATGGGGGCTGCTGTGGGGCTGCCCCTGTCCGAGGCTGCTGTTTGACCATCCCAGTGGCGAGGAGCAGGGCTGGGGCAGTGCTGGTGGGGCAGCTGCTTCAGATTCCCACTGCCAGCAAGAGCCTCATTTAGGGTCAGACACTGTACAAGCCTGGTGGCCCCATTCCTGCACCCCACTTTGTGCATGTATCTCCACCCAACAGCACAACCCCAGACTTGCCTGGTTCTCACTGGAGTTTTGGCCGATTATTGTCACCGGACCTGCCTTGCTCTTGTTTGGGTGCTACCAGTGACCCTTTCTACTGAAGCCACTGTCCCTGCATGCCTTGTCACTCACCATCCATCCCTGGCTCCCCTTCCCCTGTGCAACAACCCACCTTGCTGCTCCCTCACATGCACCTTCATCTGAAAGCTGACTTTGCACATTAAGGATTTTGTTCACAGAGGTGTACTCATGAAGTGTTGTTATGCTCTGTCAGAGAGAACAGCACAAAAAACATCCAATGGCGAATAAAGGGCAACTTTTTTGTGTGAGTAGGGGAAAGATTTGTATCAGCAAAGCTCTCCTATAATAAAAGCTTGTGAATAATGCTTTTTACCATCTGTAGCTGGTAAGGAGACTATGTCCCATCTTGGCAAGTTATGACATGGCCTCAGTGAAACATGACTTTGTCACCTTTTGGCTGAATTACAGGAGTACAAAATAAGGGGATATGAAGTCATCTGCCTTTATGGCTGTGTTAATACCAGAATGCAGCAAGTCAGCTCCCAAGCAATCCAAGAAATTATCAAAGTGCTCTTGTTTCTTTCCTTATCTTCCAGGCAGTCAGTGAATTGGGGCATTACACCCTGAAGATTCCCTGAAGGACTGTAATTCAACATATTTGCTTCTTAATCACAGCTTGTTACCAGCTAACTTTCCTTCTTGGCACAAAAAAAGAGCTTTTTTTTGTTTAAAGAGTTGCAGTTCTTTGCTTTAGTAGCAAATGTAGATAGCACAGCAGAGGGAAAACACTTTAAATGAAAAATAAACAGCACAAATTTCCTTTTGGTTTTGTAAAGAAGAAAGAGTAATAAACAACAAATGGCAGCTAAGTACCTCCCTAAAAAGTGCACAGTAAGAGGGATATGACAGAGATAGAAAAGGCACTCGACAGAGCAGATGGAAGTGGATCTGGCAGGGGATCTCTGGGAACCAGAAGGAGTTTTGTTACTGGTGTTAAGGGAGCAACATTGACTGCAATTAATAGAGCACTTCAGATACAGAATAGTATCTTTGTTTTTACATCAAAAATTGTGTGAAATTCATTGCTAATTTAGCTCTCATCTTCTTAAGATACGTATCACAAGTTCTGCGGCTACAGGCTGCTTGATTTTTGAGGGCAATTTATGTTTAAGGCCTTATTGCTGCTGTTAAATCACAGGATTCAAGAAGGAGTTGAATTTACAGCATCTCTGGAAAAACCCATGGACCAAAAAAAGAGCTTGCCTTGTTCAGCATATATTTGTTCTATGTTTGTGAGGATGACCTCTAATGACACCCTCCTTGTGGGAGTAGCAGCATGGACATGCTAAACAGCATACCCAAATTAATTGTCTCTGCTTTAAAAAGTTCAGAGATCTTTTTCTAAGCTGGGATGAACTGAACAAAAATATTTCAACAATATAAAAGAATCTCACTTTTCAAAGCTTTTCTTTTGTTTCTGGACTCTACTCCCTGTACTCCAGTGATCTACACCCTCCTGCTGCTGTACACTATGTAGTTGCAAGTTGGCTTTTTAAAGACATTCTGAGACAAAGCATATAATCTTAGCCAGTCAAATTATGCCTGCACAGTTACACATTTAGTGGTGTAGTTCAAAAGAAAATGATGTTACATATTATGTCACAAATGTAGTCACTGTTACAGATACAAATTTTACCCTTGAACTATATTCTGTCAGAAACACCCTCCATGCCTTGTAGTATTTCCCTTTGCCAAGATAAAACTTGGATGAGCTCTACGTTACTGGAATGGCTTCAAAACCAACTGCAGGCAGAAATTATTTATACGTTGTTCACAGCTAAAATAAAGTCTTCTGCTACATGGTGTTCTGACACAGCATAATGCTGACATAAAGCTCTCCTCAACAGGATGATGACCTTCAAAATGACTGCACACAATCCTGTGTTTGCTGTGATCCACTAACACAGGAGTGTTTGCTTTCCTGTAGTTTCATTGATCAACGACAATAAGACTTTACACAAAAGTACTGCCACTTAAGCAGGACCACTTGCAAGCACCAATTGGAGCACACAAGTAAGGGCTGGGAAGGAAGGCCACATAGGAACTCCTTGGTTACACAGTTGAACACTGGGTTCTGGCCTAAAGCTTTCATGTGTATTTTACATCAGTGCAATTTCCCTAAACCACACATTTTTACATGATAAAAATCTAAGTAATGCTACTGAAATGTATTTGTTAGCCCTTCACAGAACGAAAAGGTTTCTCTTCTGTTTTCAGTAGAATAGTTAGAGAGTCTCTTTGCAATATCAGGTTACACATAATTTTCCTCTTACACAGATAAAAGCCTGTCTTTCAGTCCTGGCTGGTTCACCAATACCTATTTTCTCATCTCATGCCCCCAAATCCTTTCTCTGAGAGGTCATGCAGCTCAGCCCAGAGGAGCTGACCAGCCTCAGCTGTGTCACAGTCAGATGGGTTCAGACCTGTCCTCAATTGCTCCAGCAAACACTCAGCAGGTTTCTCTGCTCTGCTGATACATTTTAACCTTGAAGTGTTAAATGCCTGTTGTGCATTTGTAAAAGATACAGGTCTCTTACTTTAGTGAGATTTTTTAAAAAAATAAATACTTCTAGTAAACAATCTATGAGAATCCTGTTGACTCAAACAAAAATATGTGTAAAAACTTCTGCTATTGGATATCCTTCTATTTGTTGTTTGTGGGTAATGTGTGCTATATAAAAATATTAATTTTCTCAGTTCAGGACAGATGTCCCAGTTCCAGAGAGGACATCCACTCAAGAAAGTTATTAAGTACTATTAATTTTATTTATTAAACATAAATCAAATAATATATTTATATCATTTTCTGAAATAATCCATTGTTTGATCCTGCATTTATTTCTTTGCAGTAGCAGGACACGCCATCTTACATTGTGAATCTGGCCTGCATACTGATAGACTGCCACAAGTCCTGTTTTACTTCTAACAGCTAAAAACACTAAAGCAGAATTTCATTCTTGCTTTCATTTGGTAGCTGCTTTCTACCCTCTTTAATGCTCTACTTTTAGTTTCTTTTTTCCCTGTTAGAAATCACCACTCAAACCTACTTAATAATCTAACACTTGCTTGTAAAAAGTGATTTAATTAAGGAGTGATTCCATGCTGAACATTCTACAATGCACACAGGTATGGGAACTGCAGCTTTGGAAACAGTTTGTTTACTGTAAATGCAACTTATGTTCTGTGAAAAAACTCCTCCTGAAGTTAAAAACAATTTCCAAGTATTCAGTGCCTTCAGGAAAAAACTCAGCACTTGGAATAATTTTAATGGATTTACTAGCAAATATTCCACTCAGACACAGTGTAAATTTTTTTCCCTTTACCCTTTTATTTCTTTACATATTTACATTACTTAAAACCATGTAAGGTTCATTCAAGACATCTTTAAAAATACATTAGCAGTTTTTAAAAACTGATTTTGCAGGTTTTAGTGGCGGCACCCACATACTATCAGCACAGAACTTAAAATTACAGAGTTTCAACAGAGTTTCAACATTTTCATACACGTTTCCAAGCCCTTTAATATAGAGGGATAGCATTACAAACAAATCCATCTGCTGTGATACCACTGTTCTCCACATTCATTACAAATAACGTAAGTTAACATTTGTTCATCTGGATTTGTGTTTCGCACCCAAGCTGGAAGAAAGAGAGTTCCTCTGGCAATCATAGTGACAGTGCAATCAAATTTTTCACAGCGTCTGCACTTTATTTTGTTTGTCTGTGTGCCATTAATAACCTGCGGAAGCTGATGTTCCTGAACAGATGATTTTGTGTACAGAGCCCTGAGCTGTTTCAGTTCATTGCTGGCCATTTCCATCACTGTCATCTCAGCAAAAGCCTTTGGGCTCAAAGTTCCTGAAAAAAGGCTATGTTTCAAGTGGCAACTTTTAGGGTTCTTAAGGTTAGAGATTTTACTTCTAATGCAATTTTTGTACTTTTTATCATTTTTAGCATGAAGAGCAAAAACATGTTCTTCGATTTCTTTAGCTAACTCTAGCCATTTAACAGTTTCTTCTTCATCTTTGGCAGAACCAATCAAAGCTTTATAAAGAAGATCCACACATTTACACCTCAGAGCTCTCATCAAATCCTTCTGCAGACTTGCTTCACTAACAACAGATTTAGAATCTTCATGAACAGTGTGTTGTTCCTCAAAAGAAGAATGCTGATCCATACTGCCTTCTGCATTGTTACATACTACATTTTTAACATGTGTTTGTGATGGGACCAAAATGATGGAACTAGTATCATCTAACACCTCCTGCTGACATGGCTCTTCAGACAGTGACTGTTCTCTAGGAACAACACTGAGATGCTCAATTTCTTCTTTCACATACACAGAAACTGACTTTTTAGCTTGCATTGACTGAGCGCAGTTATTCTTGTAAAGTGCTTTCCACCTTGACAATAACTGCTTTGCCTTCTTTTTCAACTCTCCTGAAGGGCAGCTCTTGAGTACTCTATATACAGCCTTGGTAACTTCTGTCCCTTGAAGATATTCTACAGTCATATCCACATCTTCAAGTTCTTTAAGATGATCCTCAATATCTTGCAAATTGTTCTCAGACAGCAGTTTTTCTATACAATGGGTTCTGTGTACAATATTTTTCAGATCAGACATTTTTAAACCTGGAAACAAAACAAAAATATCATCACATTTCCTGCAGTTATGACATTAATTAATCTTCTGTATAGTCACACAAGGTCTTATTTTCATTTTATGCTATTTTACACTATTTTTTTGTATATATCACTGGGGTTTCCATCATTTTCTTGAAATGGTGTACAGAAGCCCAAGACACCATTCTGGTTCCTACATGACCCTCAACTTTTCACTTGCTATACAAGAGATCATGCTACATCTCATTCAAAAGTTTCTCCTCATAGTTATCAGAGAAGCAGTCAGAGTTGTGATTTTTACCTGAGGTCCCACTGCTGCCCTTTCCCTTGCTAGCTCTGGCATCATATTACAGATGGATTATCAAGATGGGGCAGCTCAAAAACAGCGATATCTACAGTGTCAAAACAGTTTCAAAACACTGACATCTACAAATTTTGAAAATTCTTAAAGACAGATCCCTCTATATTTTCTTGCAGCTGTAGTATTGTTAAAACATGCTTCCATATATTCTGATGCATAAAAAGGAAAATCAAAGGGGGTTTTCAGAATGCAGATTCTCATGGATTCAATAGTATTTCCTTTTGATTCCTTTGCATTAAGCCCTTTCAGTGCATTGTTATTGCAAATTTGCATGCTAAATTTTTTTTAGATTCCTAACATCATTATTCTTCTTGCTGAAAAGGAGAATTAAATGTAGAATGTGGAAATGAATGGTGTCTTTTAAGTGTTGTGTTCTTTTCTGCAGTTAGTATTCTAAGTTTACACATGAAATCAGTGTTTTGTCTGAAATTGCATCCCTCCTGATTCTGCTCCAGAAAAATTCATCTGCCTGACAGAGACAACATATGGGAAGGAACTCATAAGCCAGTTCCTTGTAGCATCATAGTTCCCATGATGAAAACTCCTGAGAACAGGGGTAGAGAATGGACCACTGGGTAATTTGCACACTTGCTTCTATGAACACCACCAGCTAACTTGTTTTTTGCATGACAGAAACAAGTTCAAACCTTAGGCAGGACCTCAGAGCTCCACAAAAGAAAAGGACAGAGAGGATAAGAATTCACTTTTTTCTATGGAAACAGAACCAACCCATCCTCCACAGTACATGTTCTCAGCATCCCCTTAAGCTGTATTTAAACACACATTTTGAAGTCCTGCAAAACCTCAATAATGGTGATTACAGAAACTGATTTATTGCTCAAAAAGTTTCAAGCTCAGAGAAAAAGGATGCAGTTTTCACATACTTAAGCTGAGCTGTCTGCATCATCATACTAAAAAAAAATGTGAGTGCATCCACTCCTTTGTTCTCCTACAGGAACGCAGAAGCTGTGAACAGAAAGAACTTCATCATATAGGAGAGCCCTCACAAAGCAAGAACAGTTCCCTGTCTCCAGAATACCAAGAAGTTGATATTAGAAAATTATTATCTGCTGATTTACTGTTTTCCATGCAATCCAGGGCAGTGTTGATGACAGTTATATGTTAAGCCAGTATGATTACCCTATGCCTTAGAATCAGTTCTGCTTGTTCTGCTTCTTCCAGCATACCACACATTTTCTTCAGATCTTGTGTCTATCAGTGTATGTGTTGTATTACGCCCACACACCATAAAATACACTTATGTAAATACAAGATGAAATCATGAACTCTCCATATTTATCATACAGGACTATGGACACACAAAGAAATTATCACACACAAACCTCTGCTGATAACTTGTCAGTGCATATACTTCTACCCTGTGGCAAAGGTGAGGTATTTGGATCTTTCATTGAGGACTATGCGTCACAGAAGGCTTCCTCTCTAATATTGCAGGTTGAGGATCTGTATGTAAGAAATCCATATGCAAGATCCATCTGCAGAGTCTGTGGGTGCCACCTGCTTCATGGTAGTGGTATCACCTGCTCATCATTATCAACCTGACCCTCCATAGCCCCCCAGCATGGCAAGGCTCTACCTTAGGACTCTTACATTAAGGCAATAAATCAGTTATTAGAAATTTAAAATTTTCTTAGTCCTGCATGGACTTTTTCAAGTTCCTGCAACATTAAATTCAAGTTTGTAAATGTTCTGGCAGCAGTTAAATAAACAAACTGAAATCAAAATATGGGTGTCAAACTATAAATGATTATTTTAAAATAATTTTGGAAATTAAACCACCTACTACACTACTAATATTTAAGTCAAAACAATCACTTCTAAGGAGATGCTTTTCTCAAAATGTACAAATTATAGTGAAGAGGCAGGATGGTGTGACTCTCTTCAAAAGCAAAAAGCAGAGTTAGGTAAAAGTAACAGAAAAAGTATTTTAATTTTAAAAAATGGAAACAGATTTTCACAAGTAATTGGGAGAAGCATAAGAAACAGACCGCAGAAAAAAAACACTGAATAAAGGTAATAATCAGTGGCATTAGAGAGGTTTCTGCAGGAAAAATGTTCTTGAAATGGTCCTGGCCTTACTGTGTGTACCTAGTTTGCAAAAAATTTTTAAATCTTTCAAGGTGAAAAGCAATATATAGTTCTGAAATATTACACTAACTACTCAAGCATAAATTTTATCTTGGTTTCCAAATTAAAAGGAAGTGCAGTGAAAACAATAAAAACTCATCGGTACGCTTGTTGCCCTATAAATCAAATAAGGACTAGATTTATCACCCAGGTTGATACAGACCACATTGTTTTACACAAGCAGAAATTAAATAGAGATTCCTAAACTTATAAGGAACATATAAAGTAATCCAACAGTTCATTTTACTACCATGATTTCTTTCAAAGGATGAAGCAAAGCTCATTAATACTGGGGAACCTGCATTGCATTTCATGTTAAGTCTGAATGCCAAGCACCTTTTCTGCTTTCCTAATCATGGTACAACATGATTATGTCAGAAAACTGTAGAAAACACATTTTTCACAGTTTTGTAGGGAGAGACTTGAAATTACTGATGTAGTGGTAATACTGTATTTTCCAGCCAAAGTTCACTGGGAACCCAAGTAGAGCAAGCCTGAGGTCTTCCCTGCTCAGACTCCTGTTCCTTGAACTCTGATGTTTCTGCTATAAATCGGATAGAACAGCAAGTTGGGAGAAGCCCCAAAACATTTTGAAAAGAATGCAAGTGTGTCACAGAAATCAAGCTGCAATTCCAAATGGAAAATTATTCTACCACTTGAGGGAGCTGTGGCATAGCAAACCCATGGAATCTTACGAAATGTGCATGAGAAACTCCAGCCTGTGAAGAAAAAAGATAAAGCAATTACTCTATGAACTTGAGGAGGCTTCACATTTTTAAGGTACATATTTGCCTGATTTTGGCAAACAAACCGTGCAGAGTCCATAGATGCTGGGATACAGACAGGAGAGAAAGAGTATATCCCTTAACCAGTTATTGTCTGTACACCACACTTCGATCTTTTTTTAATTTGGAATTTGACCACTTTTCTACCTGATTGAATGCAATTTGACAAATGCTGATGAGCAAGTATTTATAAAATTAACTGAATCGAACTCAGTCAGCACTGTTCTGCTGTGTTCCTAATTCTAAGAGACAAGAAATCTGAGAAAGACTAGTTTTTTCCTAAGTTATGAAATGAGTCATGCATCTTTGTAAAGGCAGAGCTCTAAGAAAAAGAACAAACAATGACTGTCACAATTTGGTGCAGTAGAAAACAAACATCCTAAATCCTCCCACAACTGCACAGGGCATTTCAGTTGAGCAATGACAGAATCACAGAATGGTCTGGGCTGGAACGGACCTTAAAGAACAGCTAGTTCCAAATCCCCTGCAATGGGCAGGGATGCCATTTACTAGACCAGGTTGCTCAGAGCCCCCTCCAACCTGGCCTTGAATACTCCCACAGATGGGGCAGCCACAACTTCCCTGGGCAACCTGTTCTAGTGCCTCACCACTCTCTGCGCAAAGAATTTCTTCCTAACATCGAATGTCAATCTGCCCTCTTTCAATCTACATCCATTGACATTTGGTCTGGCACTATCTGCCCATATAAAAAGCGCCTCTCCCTCCTTTTTATGAGCACCTTAAGGGACTGGAAGGCCACAGTAAGGCCTCTCCAGGGCCTCCTCTTCTCCAGGCTGACCAACTCCAGCTCTCTCAGCCTGTCTTCATAGGAGAAGTGCTCCAGCTCTCTGACCATCTTTGTGGTCCTCCTTTGGACCTGCTCTAACAAGTCCATGTTTTCTGGTGCTGAGGACCCCAGAGCTGGATGCAGAACTCCTGGTGGGGTCTTATGAGGACAAAGTAGAGTGGGAGAATCTCCTCCCTTGACCTGCTGGCCATGCTGCTTTTGATGCAGCCCAGCGTGCCGTGGGCCTTTCTGGGCTGCAAGCACACACTGTTGGCTCATGTGCAGCTCTTCATCCACAGGAACCCCCAAGTCCTTCTCTGCAGGGCTGCTCTCAGTGACTTCTTCTCCCAGTCTGTGCTCATGTCTGGGATTGCCCTGACTCAGGTGCAGCACCTTGCACTTGGACTTGTTGAACCTCATGAGGTGCTCGTGGACCCACTCCTAAGGTTTGCCTGGGGCCTCCTGGATGGCATCCTGTCCTGCTGTTGTGTCATCTGCAAACTTGCTGAGGGCGCACTGATCCTACTGCTCATGTCACTGATGAAGACATTAAAGGGTGCCAGTCCCATGAGAGTCCTGAGGGACACCATTCATCACCAGCCTCTTCCTAGACTTAGAGCCACTGACCACAGCTCTCTGGCTGCATCCATCCATATTTATCCACAAAATATGAATGAGTCCATCCATCAAATCCACGTCTCTCTAATCTGGAGATAAGGATGTCATGTGGGACTATAATAAAGGCCTTACAGAAGTCTAGATAGATGACATTGGTCAGTCTTCCCTTGTCAACCCTTGCTGTCACTCTGCCATAGAACACCACCAGATTGGTCAGGCATGACTTGCCATTAGTAAAGCCATGCTGGCTACCTTGAATTACCTTCTTGTTTTTTATGTGCTTTAGCACATCTTCTAGGAGGTTCTTCCTAGGTAGAGAGGTGAGCCTCACAGGTCTGTAGTTCCCTGGATCTTTCTTTCTCCCCTTTTTAAAAATGGAAGTGATGTTTCCCTTTTTCCAGTCACCAGGGACTTCACCTGACCACCATGACTTTCCAAATATGCATGAGAACATCTGTTTGAATTCCAAGTGTACACTGAAGGTTACAAGGCTCATATTTACAATGAGACTCTAATGCTGTGCTGATGAGGCACTTTCTTGCCAAATCACTACAAGCTCTCACTCTGACTGCACAGTATAATGAGTCACTTGTGTGTACAAGAATAAATGATGATAATCAATAAAAACCTTGTAAGCCAGTTTGCTTCCAAAAAAACCCCAAACATCAGGCTACCTCAGGTTTTAAATATGGCCATCCTGTAATAACGCCAAGTTGAATCAGAACATTTTTAAACAGTAAAATTACTAAGTAAGAGAAAACCAACAAACAACAAGAAAAACAGCCCAGCCTGAGATATTTGCTGTTATGTGCAAATTCAGTCCCTGGGAAGAACACTGCCCTCTCCAAAAGCATTTGGGATAAATGCTTTAAAAAAAAAAAAAAATCCAGACCACAGCCCAGACAAGGATCAGAAGTCAAGTACTCCTAATAGTGTGTGCTGGTTTCAGTTGGGGTAGTTAATTTCCTTCACAGTGGCTGGTATGGGGCTGTATTCTAGATTTGTGTGCTGAACACTGGCTGATAATATGGAGATGTTTTTGTTATTGCTGAGCAGGGCTTACACGCAGGCAAGGCCTTTTCTGCCTTTCCCACTGCCACGCTGGTGAGGAAGTTGGGGGTGCATGGGAGATTGCGAAGAGACACACCTGGACCAGTTGACCCAAACTGACCAAAGGAATATTCCAGACCATCTGACATCATGCACAGTATATAAAATGGGGGGAAGAAGAAGGAAGGGGGGACATTTGGAGTGATGGAGTTTGTCTTCCCAAGTCCCTGTTATACACGCAAGGGCCCTGCTCTCCTGAATGACTGAACACCTGCCTGCCCATAGTGAATGAATTCCTCGTTTTGCTTTGCTTATGTGTGCAGCTTTTACTTTTCCTATTAAACTGTGTTTATCTCAACCCATGAGTTTTCTGGCTTTTATCCTTTTGATTCTCTCCCCAATCCCACTGGTGGGGCCGTGAGTGAGAGGTTCGGTGGGGCTTGGCTGCTGGCTGGGGTTAAACCATGACACAGCAGAATAAATGTTCTGCAAACATGGTGTTAAAAAATGGTGTTAATGCTATAGCAGAGATGATGCACAGCATAGTCCTGGAAACGCCAGCTTACTGTGGGCAACCTAAATCCCATATAAACAATGAAAATTATCAAATGCTATTTTGAATTCAAGAGCCTAAGCAGAAATCAGAGAATTCTCACAGCCAGCCTCCAACCCCAAAAACATTTCTTCATTCTATCTACAGTGGGAGAGCAGATATCAATGTCACCAAGAAACCATTTACTGAAGCTTTTATTTCATCTTAGCAAAAATCAGCTCTTCCTGCCTCCCCACAGGACTTTCTCCCACACCTAAAAAATTCAGAACTAGACAGAAGTTCATCTTCAAAGAATAGCCACACGAATAAAGCTAAGTGAATACAATGAGAACTGAGGCAATACAACAGTATAATTTCCAGCTGTCCATGACCACTGACACCTCACTGACCAAGAGTCACCTCTCACTCACAGATCCAGAAGCACTGGAGTACACAGTACTAATACAGCAAAGTAGCTTTGTTCTGCACCTTTTACATCAGTGATTGCTTGAACTACAGCACTCTTACCTATGCTGGAGCTATATTGTCTCTACCCTGTGTTTCTCTCATGGAAATCATTCTCCCACAGCTTTCATCCCAAATCAGCACGTTTGAAGAGGAGATATGGCAGAGTGTATCACATTCATGTGAACATGCACAGGGTGTCCTCTTTTACAAGGCCAATTTTTAATCTTTATTTGGAGTTGCTTCTTCTAGACCCTCCCCCATTTTTAATTAAAATTGAATTCTTATATTCTTAAAAAAAGAAAAGATAAAACAATCAATCGAGCGCGTAATGAAATTCTCAAGCCTCAGGGATCAACCCCAATGCAGAGCTGTCAGCACATTTTTCTAATAAGATCAAACATGCATGGATTTAATGAGATAGGAAAAGCTGTTGTCCTTACCAGACTGCTTAGCCACTGGCTTCATTTGGCATCAGTACATAAGCTAGAGCTCATGAAAAGGTTCAATATATTACAGCTACACCAGATGAATTAAAATCTGACTTGTTCCATGGCAAAAACTAAATGAGAAAATACTTTACAAATTGAACAGCTATAGCTGTTTCGTGTTCTAGGATGCTCTGCTGATGTTAGAGAGGATGCACAACCCAGCAGAGATATTACCTTGTTAATGGCTCCTTTTTATAACTTAATTTACAGTTAAATCGATTCACACTGGAAGACATTTTAGCTTTTCCTATATCCTGTCTTCCTTAACCATGTGAATTTTTCTACTGAATGAAGTAGTTAACTACTTGAAACACTGAAAATGTTACAAGTAATGCAATATTCCACTGATATGAAATCTTTATTTTTATTGATACTGTTGACCTTGTTAATAAAATAATTTTAAGGAGTTAAAAAAATTACGAAATTTACTTTTAACAAGTTACAGATTACAAGTGTCAAGTGGAGGTATTAGCTAATCTCTTCCACAGCTGGACAGATATACAGACTCACGATACATTCTAATACATTATGATTCAGGGGGCAATAATAAGATGTACATATAGTTCTGAGAGATTTGTCATCAAAAGTTTTATTGGTAATTATGTATAAATAAAGTGGGTGTCTATTTGTTTTAAAATTTGCACCATTTCACAACAGAAACATTTGTTTGGTTTCTCTAAGGTAAAACCAGATTATTTTTCAATATTAACTAACTTTATTCTAAAATCCATTTTCTAGTTTGGGCACAAGGTCACAGAAGTGTTCCATGGAGCTCTCTGGTTTTTCAAACTTTCATGACAAAGCCTTGTCAAAGCTGGCAGAGGAATCCCTTTTCTCTCAGCCACTTTCCACTACTTGTCAGTATGAGGTACTAGCTGGGGCTTCAAGCAGGTCAAAAGTCAGGCTTTTGACAGTCAGGGCACGTTTTCTAAACATGAACTCCCATTTTGGCCTCAAGTGACAATATGTAGGAAAAGAAGCACTTTGAATGGAACTCCAGTAGATGACTCAGACATGACTTAATGCTACCTAGGTATGGTAGAGACACAGATTGTGACGTGTATTTTGCACTAATTAAGCTGAGCTGCTACAGTAAAGTTTATAATGAGATTCAGGCTTTTGCTGCAGCTGCACACTATTTTTCACAAACCATACAATAATTTTTGTGGTTATATATTAACAGAGTCTCCAGCAAGCTAAAGAGTACACTTTATCATCTGCATAAAAATCCAAGCTTGTTAGAAATACATCTGGCATTTTTCCAACACGTCTCTATCACGAAGAGCAAAGCTTAAGCTGAGCCAAGCAGAAAATGCTAATATCAATCCTTTAACCTGCCTCAGTACTGAACCAAAACTCCACTGTGTGAAAAAGTTTTTTGCACTTTGTGAAATTACTGCTTCATTTCCTAACATTCATGTTTTTCCAACAGTAACAGATTTTAGAACAAAAAAGAACTGTTGTTAAATCTGACAGACAACATGAACAATGTTTCAGAATTTTCCCACAGTAAGAGGATATTATAAACATTCTTCCTCACTCAAGAAACACAGTTGTCAACAGAAATATGATCTAAGTGGATTTGTGTCATCATTTATTAAATAACTACTTTTATGCAATATAGTTTAGTCTCCTAACTGTTCATCTGGATGGATGCAAATGTTCATATTCACATTTCCGATTGCTTCAGACAGCAAACCAGACAAAAAATTTCAGGAAGGCTGTGATACCTCCAAGTAGAAGCCAGCTTCTTCAACATACTTTAACTGTATTGCCTTGTACAGGTAACAGATTCAGTTTATTAAATGTTTCCATGCTCTTTCAACACCACTGGGATTGTATCACTCAGCTGCTCTGCTCCCTCAACTCAATGTCTGTGTACCAGAAGCATTTGTAACATTGTCCTCCAAAGACTGGGAATCATAATTCAAAATTCCCAGTACACTGAGATTGGCTTATACACTATAATGCTCTTACAAGTAAAAAAATGGGAACTGTTCTGCATTTCTTTTAAAGTTGTAAGCCTCTAGTTTTCCCATCTTTCCACAGCAGACAAAATGATTAGGAGTTTNTATATCACCTTCCCCAACAGAAAGGTTACAGTACTATGTACAACATGGCTCCAGCAGCCAGTACTTGAAAAAAAATTCAAACTTTTACATGTTCAATTATAACTACAAAAGACTGAAAATTCTCTCCCTGTTTACCTATAAGATGCTACCTTTCATGTTCATTCTTGGCTCTACAGCTTTCCTCCACTATTCTGTAATTTCATCTTAAATTTCTTGTTCATTTACCCAAGGAGAATCAGTACTTTTTAAACCTACAGAAAAGAAGAACATGTTGTGAACTGTAGGTTTAACATTGGCTTTTAAATGAGAGATCTCATCAAACTTTCTTACGTGTCCGTCTATTTTTTCAGTCTCCATAAACATTGTTTATATCCTCTTGCAGATGTACCTATTTGAAACCTGGACAACCTCAATCTAAACAAAGCTTTCCTGAGGTGGATCACACTTCCTTCTTTCACTGAGCTCTGCATTGGCACAGAAGTCTAACAAAACAGACTGGTTTGAAGACAGAAGCCTGAATCAGTACGTAAAAATGTACTTCAGACATATCCATCCAAAGTACATTTGTTTATTTAATACTTAAGCAAGAAAATATGACTAATTTTGGAGAGAAATAAGCAATTCTTTCTCTTGAACACATTTCCTTGACCAAATAGCTTTAAAGATTATTCTTATTCATATACAGCTAGCAAGGAATTAAATTCTAGCACACTACAAACAAAGGTAAACGTTTAGTTTGCAATGTCTTTTTATGGAAAATTGTGCAGACAAATTGATATAAAAATGAAACATGTAAGTAACAAAAACATGCTTTATGAAATTCTGCAAGCTTTTCATCATTTGTCAGATGAACACTGTCTTTTCATCGCTTTAAAATTCTTTTTTTTAGCTAAGTCTTGGCTCTATACTATTTTTATTTGTCATTCCATTACCAGGGCCATACTTAGATATCACTTTATTGTTGTTGTTTTACAGTTTTCCACTGAAAAATTATAAAACATTTTTCCTTTAAAAACAAATCCTTTGCATGCAGGAGAGTACATATGCTCCTGAAAAGGCTATCCATCCTGAATGGATAAAGAGTATGATTTAAACAAATGGTATTTGTAAAACATTATTAGTGTCTGCCAACATTCCTTATGCTAAAATATGAACATTTAAAAGTTCATATTTTAAATAAAGTAAGTACATAATTTCTTAATACTTTGGAGTCTTGATCAGACCCGTGATGTACTGGTTCAAGCATGGGGTGAAATACACTTGAAATGAAATGGATTTTTACCTATTTAACTATTAAAATAATACTACATTTAAAAGCATGAACTCTAACTCCTCCCTATATTATGTCAGCACGTCTTATTTCAAGACATCAATGCTGCATGAGACCAATCACAATACATAAAGAATTCCTGTAACAGCACCATTACAGATATCAATCCTGCAGCTTCCAAGGTCAGCCTCTTCTGTGAGTGGAATTACAGGCACCTTCGGTGTAAATCAGAAGGGAAGTTACAGCAGCTGGGAGCAGCAGCCCAGCCGTGTGTATTTGGAAGCTGCTGACATTCGCTTGGCGTTGAAGCCAGCCACAGGTGACAGCTTGTCCGGCCAAGGTTTGGGGTCAGGCTCATGCCACCAGCGGCTGAGCATCACTACTGGAACCCTCATCTCGGTCACCAGTCCACAAAACTTTGGGGAGATCAGCCTGCAAATCTGCCTGTGTTCGCTTCCCAGGAAACGGGTGGGCCACTGCTCACTCTAACTGTGATCTAGAATGTCATGGGCACACTAACTCTGTGGGTTTTCCTCTAAATTCTTCATTAAAACTTCACAAAATCACAGAATTAATTAGACTGGAAAAGATCTCTGAGATCATCGAGTCCAACCTATGACCGAACACCACCTGTCAACCAGACCATGGCACTGAGTGCAATGTCCTCAAGCACCTCCAGGGACAATGACTCCACCACCTCCCTGGGCAGTCCATTCCAGCATCTAATCACCCTATCGGTGAAATAATTCTCCCCTAATGTCCAACCTGAACCTCCCCTGGCTCCTCATACCCCTTCCTGTAGCACATCCCCGAACCCGTCTAGTTTAATTCTGACCCGCGGCTGTCCTGCCTCAGGGGCGCAATGCGGCCCCACACAGCCGGGGCAGGAGGAAAAGCAAGCACGGCCGTATCTACCAAACCCCCGTTTCTCAGAGCGCTATTCCTGCTGTTCCCCGTTCCCCTCGGCCCCGAGGGCCACCCGGGGCTTGCACCGCGCTGAAGGGCAAACCAGGCCTGGGGAGCAGCTGGGCGGTTTGTGCCTCCTGCGACTTCCCCCCGGACGTCACCGCCAGCGCCAAGGCAAGGGCGCCGGCTCCCCGGGCAGTGCTGAGGCGGGGAAGCCGCACTCCTGCTGTCCCCGGCGAAACACACAGGCTGCTCCCGCACGCCCCGTGCCCCGCAGCCGGGCCGGTGCTCACCTCCGCAGCGGGGCCCGCCATGGCGCCGCCCGCCCGCTCCCGGCTCCGCCGCCATCTCCGCGCGGCTGCGGCCCAGGCGGCTGCGCGCTGGCCCCGCCGCTGCCGGGGCGGCCGACACCGGCCTTGGGCAGCCCCGCTGCGGGCGCGGGGTGTCCCCGGAAGGAGAAATCACGTCCCGTTGTACCAGAAATGGTGTAGCCAGCAGGACCAGGGAAGCGATTCTTCCCCTGTACTCGGCACCGCTGAGGCCACCTCGCCACTTCTGGGCGCCTCAGTCTACGGAGGACACTGAGGTGCTGGAGCGTGTCCAGAGAAGGGCGGCGGGGCCGGTAAGGGGTTGGGAGCATATGTGCTACGAGAAGCGGCCGAGGGAGCGGGGGTCTTTCAGCCGGGAGAAAAGGAGGCTTAGGGTGACCTTATGACGCTCTACAACCACCTGACAGGAGATTGTAGCCAGCTGTGGGTCGGCCTCTTCTCCCACGCAACTAGTGACAGGACGAGAGGATATAGCCTCAAGCTGTGCCAGGAGAGGTTTAGATTGGACATTAGGAAGAATTTATTCACAGAAAGAGTGATTAGATGCTGGAATGGACTGACCAGGGAGGTGGCAGAGTCACCGTCCCTGGAGGTGTTTGAGGGAAGCCTGGACGTGGCACTCAGTGCCATGGTCTGGTTGACAGGGTGGTGTTGGGTCAGGGGTTGGACTTGATGATCTCGGAGGTCTTTTCTAAGCTAACTGATCCTGTGATTCTGCTGTCAAACCGTGGCAGGTGTATTCACTGTGGGCTCCTGTACTGTCCCCAGGGCTGCTGCAGGGTGAAAGCACTCCTGAGAGGGCAGCAGCCCTGGAAATAAATTGCTCTCCCATGCAGCCTCATGTGTGAGAGCAACACTGAGGCTGCCAGCTATTTGGGGCATGGATCTGGCACATGACACGGCTTTGGGGAGAAAGGGACACCATGATGCTGCCCTATGCAGGGCATGGCCTTCCTTTGGTATCTGTCTGCATGGCTGGGGGAGCCCCACCATGCTCCTCTCAGCTCTAAGATGAATGAAAAATAAATGACATTCATGTGATTTTAAACTTGAACCTCAGCCATGATATAGTCCTTCTCGAGCAAACACGGCTTGGAAAGGCAGTGTGACACACAAGGTAAATGACTATCAGAACTAAGGCTAACAGAGAACAAAAAAAAACATTGTAAAACTTCTTGCTTTCAACATGGTACTGTGTGACTTTTGGTATAACCAACTAGTCTTTTGGATGCTAAATGGAACTATTGGTATACACAGAGTTAAAGAAAATATTATAAAATTTCACAGGGTTACAGCTTTTGGATATGATGAAGTCTGCTGGACATGTCTGATTATGCAGTACACATCTAAAAGTAGATGTAGCTCATCAAAGTAAGGGTATTTGTCATTGCCTTTGTTATAGTGCTTTCCTCTTTCACATGTATTTCACATAGGCGTTCAAAACGATTTTTTAAGAGATTACTACTTCCAGAATTTTGGCTCTTCAGCAAATCTATAGATGATGCTGGGGTTTATACTCAGATACAGTAAAGTGGTGGTATGACTTTTTTGATAAATGTTTTTGGTTTAATTCACTATTGAGGTCTATGTTGCCCTCTGCTGTCAGGAATCTGATTTTACCTACCTGAAGGTGCCAAATATGTTTTGGCAAGAATATCATGTACTTCAGACCTCTTTTTCCTTATTTCGACGTAATGAACATCACCATTACTAACCACACAGGGAAAAAAAAACCCTTGCATTGTTGTATAGGATGTAAAAAAAAGAGATAAGCAATTTATTAAATTATTGTAGTGAACCAGTTTATCAGTGCTGAGTGATCTCAAACCTTTCCTTGCTAGTGCTGCAGTGGTTGCATTATACACTGATTGCAAATGCTATTCAATTCTTCACTCCAGTGTGTTTGTGCCAAACTCATGAATTTGTCAGTGATTGAACACGTGATACAATGGTTAGCCCTGAATAGCTGAAGGCCATAGTTGAAATTAGGCTTCCTTTTGCCTTGTCTTTCTGTCTCACACAGAAAAAAAAGTGTGACAAAACCTATGCCAAAGAGTTTTATGAAACAAGACATCAAGAATTTGAAGCATGATTGTCCAGAAATGGCACAGTAATGTACTAGCAGAACAGGATCAGAACCTTCCAGGTTCAAACATGGCATGTCATCCAGTGGCCTGTGTTACATATTTTGAAGTATTTCTGCAGCCTACGTACATCAGGAATTCAGCAGCAGCTCTCATTACTATATCCAGGGGTTTGCAGTTTCGTTTCAGTTTGGGGCTCCAAGGCTTTAAATGCCAGTTTTCTTTAGTCTTTCTGTACCTGTGTGATTGTGAGAACAGTACATACTGGATTCCTTATGTCCTCAGCAGAAAGTGCCTTGCCTACTACAGAGGCACAGAGCTCCCTTGGCAGGAAGGCAAAAAGGGAGCATAGCTTTATCCTTGTGATTAGCCCTCCTTTGAGACAGGATCAAAACTGAGCATGCCCCTCCTGGAGACTGGTTTCTCACTGAAAGAACTGTTTGGGCATCTCCATTAAATTGTCTTTGATCTAATGAATGAGAGATCATTATTCCAAATTCCCTTTTATAGAGCAGATGCAATAATGCTTTGTCAATTACCTCTGAAGTAAAGCAAATAAAAAAATATGATTAAAATTATACACTCATTAAATTCGTACATACATGTGTACGTGTGTAATGAAATATGTGTATGTCTTTGTGTTTGTATGGTTTTCCTGGATAATATCAATGCAACTCTAACAGTGATAACTTCCTTATAACTTCAGTATTGGCTGTGATAAGTATCTGCATTTCTAGATTTCTAGATTTCTTCTGTTCAACAGATGGAGATATTCTGCCAGCTGGTAAAGTATTGAGTATCCAGAGAACTATTTGGAAAAATGTTGGTCCATCATAAGATTCCTGTAGAGAATACAGGAATCCTTCAAATAAGTCTCTGTAATTTGGTTTTTTTTTCCTAAAACAGTTGATCTTTTTAAAGGAAAACAAACAAACAAACCCCCAAATGCATGAATATTATTTATTAATAAAATTAATTTTTTATATTTTTACTTTATTTTTAAAATTGTATCCTATATTAATGCCATAATAGTATCTATGACATTCATTTCATAGTCCACCACTGTAATTCTTCCTGGAGTGCTTTCTTCAATTTAAGGTTTCTTTGTTTAAAGGTTATCCTGTCAATAAGTCTGAATTTTTACTGATTTTAGGGTTCCCAGAAAAAAAGCCAAAATTTAGAAATGCGATTCTGTTCTTGAAAGGACTCCCTACCTTTCCAGTAGCAAGTGAGGAAAAAAAAAAACCAACCCATAATATGAACCATGAAGCAAACCGTTATAATGAAATAAATTAAAAAGGGACCAAAGTGTTTTGAACAGTCATCTCCCTCCATCCTTAATGATATGTGGAAGGGAATCCTATATAAATGTTATGTTCATAGACTCTGAAAATCCAAGAATTGGGCCATACTTCGGGACTCAGATTTCATTTCATGAGAATACTTTCAATCACAGCCTTTGAAGTGTGTTGATTCACACAAAGAGTGACTTCTTGGTGGCTGTTCATTTCAAGAGTCACTTTCACATTTTTAGGCTGTGATCCAGTTCTGAGAGGGAGGTGGATGAGGCCCTGGATTTCCTTAGGCTGCTGTTGAACTGATGCTGCTTCTGTGTGATGAGATAAAGCCTCCAGCACCAAGCAGTGGATGAGCTTGGCGGTAATGCTGCTCAGCTCTCCTGATATGGCTGCCCATGCTGTTTTGTTCTGTGTCTTGAGATTCCTCTGCATTTTCTGTAACACTGGAATGTGCTGAATTTAGGATTATGAGGATGATGCACGTAAAGTTAACTGCATAGTGTTGATGAGAGATATTTCCCATGTGTTTCCTGGCTCTTCCTCCTGGCAGGAGTTCCAGTACATGCTGGGAGTATCACACCACCTGAAATTGAATTGCTGGGAGGATTATGAAGAAATTCTGCCAGATTCAGTGGAGTGTTATGAAGCCATCTGAGTAACTTGCTTAGTTAAGCACCGAAGAATACTTCACCTGAGGGAAATTGAGATTAGCAGCTGTCTCTCTCTGTCTCCTTTTCTTGCTATGCATAGGCAGTGAACCAGTCTAGTGTTGGAGAGCCAATATGAATTTGTTGTGGCAGCCCTGGGGTTGTTTATATACACACAGTGCTCTTGAAATAGTTACTGGATGTAAAGGAAGCTCTCAAACTGTGATGACAATGATGTTAGTCCATTGGCTGTCCTCCTGAAGGACCTAGCAAGCAGATGAACTACAAAGTGATCCTGTGTTCCATCCACCACTACACGACTTGGTGGACTGCAATACCAGTACAGGAAATACGGGAAAAAAATACTGGATCTTTTTCAGTGCAAGTGAATTTCCAGAAGAAAATGCAGTCATTCTCAGATCATTTTCCATGGAGGTATTAGCTAATTTGCAGCCACTGACTATATAGATAAAAAGATTGTTTATTTATTCTTATTGCATTACTTGTGGTGACCCGCAATTAATTTTCATATCCCATTTGCTTGCACAGTCACTCAGTATCACAAGATTCTTTGCAGCCACCTTTCAGTTTAAGTCTCTTGAACCATAAAGGCAAACATTATTATCTTGCTATTCACAGCTTCACATGCATTTTCAATAGTGCACATACTCAGGCCAGTCTACAAATGTCCCCTTTCCTCTACAAAGGGTGACTATTTTAAAACCCTGGCAATTTCAAATAAGACAAAGAAAATTAGGACTCACATATATTTACATCCTGGGCAGGAAGGTGATGCTAATGATTAACCCACTGTAAGTGAACATGTGGCTTTCTTGAGTACAGTATCTGTTCTAGCACTTTTAAAATCAGCTGTTAACATTACTTAGTTTAGAATAAAATAAATGCTTGAGAGGGGTATAGTTTTTTGTAGGTGATTATGAAATATATTGTTTCTGATTACTTTATGGCATGCATTTCTAAAAGTTTTTATCATTATTTTGTACCATTTTATCATGTTTGTGACTTCTGTTTTTTTATGGTATTGTATAACTGTAAATTGAGTTGTTTTTCAAGTGGGAAGACAAATCCTTGTGCAGTACACAAAAATACCATAAATTAAGATATCAAATATAGCAAGAAAATATAATACTGCAGTGAGTCAAAGCACAGAGATTACAACAACTGTAATAACCTGCAGTGAATCAAACCCCAGGGGTTTAACATTAAACTGCTATCAACCTGAAATCAAAGCCAGACTCGGATTGATTGCTTTATTCACCTAAGTCACATTTACTCACTGTACCCCAGAGATGTCCAGTTCAGCAAACAGATTTTGGGCATCAAAGTTAAATACTGTACAGCAGCAGAAAGCAATGGAGCAGGACAGCCAGCTCTGGAAAAGGATTTCAAGTGCCTGAATGAGCTGCTAACTTTGCTACTGTCTATTTAAAGAACAAACAGCAGAAAAATAAACACATCGCCTCCTCTACACAACAAAAAAGTGGCACTTCTGCATGTGAACTGCCTCCTGGGAGATTCTTGGAGCATTTTGACTCCCAAGCTCTTCATGGGAATCATTTGAGGGAGAGCTGGGGCTTGGGCCCTGTCAGAACATACCTGAGGAGCTATTTAGTGTTCCTGCAAACCATCCTACTTGTTGGAGAAGCACCATCTTTTCATGGAAGTAAAATGAAGCATATGAAAAAAAAGAATTAAATGCTGTTTTAAGGCATGTCTAGGGACATACTGTTTCCTTTAACTCAGACCTTATTTCTATCAGAATTAAATACACAATTGTTTATCATATATATTGTATTACTTTACATATTGTTTAGCTTTGAAATGCTTCCCTTTCATTTTAGATTAATTAATAAAACACTGTAAATGTGTGATTGAATTTAGCTTTTATCTGAGGACCTAAAAGGATCACTTTTAAATTCTCAAATCTGTTGAAGGAGAAGTTTCTGCTCAGGAGTATATCTGAAATAGAAATTAGTGTAAGACATTACAGAAATATTGAGAAATTGAGAGGTTTTCAGAGTATCAGGCTATATTAAAAAAAAAAATCACTCAATCACAGAAGGCTAAATATTCCCCAGCTTAGTATTACCCAAATAAAAAAATCAATAATCAGTTCTCTCAACAATTGTATAATGTACCCTTTCAGAAGAACTGGGGAAGGTCAGAGAGACTGTATGTCTAATTTTGTTGAAATCAAACTTTAAAGTCAGGTATTTGAGAGGTTAGTAACTGCTAAAATTAGAAATTCTTTTCTATTAAAAATCTTTTGCTGTGATGAGCTTTAATGTAACAGTTGCACATATGACCAAGTAAATTACTCATGCTTCATTGTTATTTACCTTTTCATCAATATATTGTCATGAGTTACAATACCTCCAGTACATGCAGTTGTATGAATCTGTCATTAACAATATAGCAATTATGAAGTAAATACGAGCAGCAGTCATTGAAAATCTCTCTTCATTATCTTGATCTTTTTGATACTGAAAAATTGCATTTAGGAATCATTTTTAAATATATAAAATAACACCTAATAGCTGGGAAATGTTTTAAGTTCCTTTCAACTGCAGGTTGAAAGATAACTATCTTTTGGGAACATGCCTCAGCATTTCCATGTATTCACCGTGGTCAAAATGAAATGCCTCTCTTAGTTCTTTTGGCAGCTCAAGAAAAGTGATTCAAACCTTTTGTTACAACGTTCAAGATTAAGTGATCACATCTGTTGAGTAGCTTTTGAAGGATGCAGTGTAGATTTGAGCAATTAACTAGAGGCTTTTTTCTTTCCATTAACTTGCAGGCAGAGTAGTCTCTAAATTGTGTTATCAGACTTAAGAGTTACAAATGATGTTGTCAAAGTTCAAGCTACTTGATTACAGCATAACTTTAACTTGCTGAAATACCCCCAGTGCAGGGTATTCTCCTTGCTGTCTCAAATAATTGAGCAGATAATGGATTTCACAGTAATGGAAAACTGTCAGGAACATTTTGAGGCATTAATGACTATAGGCATAATATGTCCTTTAACTGTTTTCCTCTGAAGGAGAAACATGTAGGTTTCGCCCTTAGCGGTTCGATCTTCAGAATGAATGTTGCAAACAGTAACAGTTAATTTGCTGATGCACTGATGTGGTTTAGACAATACAATAAATATAGACAATCATATGATTGTCTATACAGAATGGATTTATTTTCTTGCCTTTGCAGAAGCTATCTTTGAATTTATTCATAACAAAAAAAGTTTCAGTTTTTCTATTCAGATCTTATTATGCTAGAATTATGATCTGCTATGAGGCAAGCTATCCTGTGTATGATAATCCATTGCAAACAAATGGGAAACCACTTCTGCATCTACTGCAGAAAGCCTTATGGTAGCTATTGCAGTTAGTTGGTACTGATCTGTGCAAATCATTTTCTTACTCATTCCATGAAATACAAAATCTTTTTGACTTGACTTTTGGATGGAATTTTACCACTAAAGTATTGGTCCCAGTGACGATTCATGGTAGGCTACTATTCAACCAACAACAAATAAATATTAGCTCCATATTAATTTTGTTTACTCTCTGTTGTTTGTGTATTGAGCAAATACCCTTTAGATATTATGCCTTCCACAGGCAGTATTTATCTTTCTATGCCCAGTAATGCCCATTCAAGAAATGCCCATATGCACTTTTTTAGGTGGACTCAGTTTCCTCTACATATATTCATCATTTGCATTTCAAACATTGCAGCACTCAAGACTGTAATGATTCTTAGGCTTCTTAGAATTTAAAGGTGCTGCATAAATTATTGCTGTTTGAAGATAGACACAGAATTTTACTTCAGTAACATTGAACTTTCATTTTTTTGATCTTCAGTAAGAATAATTCAACTTCAGAGTCAGACAAGGTGGAGTGAAGTTTCACTTTTCTGCCTCACTGTGACCAGGTTATTCAGGCATCCTGAGATCAATCACAGTCAACATCCAATTTGATACTGAAGGAGCTTTTCCCTCATTTTGAAGCTACCAGAACCTTAAAATAAAGAGAGTTTGCTTTTCCCAAGTACTTTTTTTGCAATTTCCTCAGCAAGTCCAAAGACACCAACAAACACATTCCCACGTCAAAGCTGAAGTCCATGTACGCTTCCCAGAGCATCTGCTTTGTAACACAAACCAGTTTTAACAAAAAAGCTGCAATTCCTAGTTACATAGCCATTGTAAACTTTCCAGGTATTTCAGTTTTGCCTACCCTTTCCTCAGCTGTGTGCACAGCACAAAAATACTGTGTTTCAACAAGAAATCTCTCAAGCATCCCTGACTTACTTCATGAATTGCATTCTTCACCTTGCAATTCAAAGTGTTCGAACTGGTGCAGTGTTTTTGTTAAAAAGCTTAGGTTCATATAGGCTGAATTCTTCAAAATTCTTCAGTGTTAGAGTACAAAATTCTATTCAGTCATTTTGGATGTACCCTTCTCCATACAAAAACAAAAATAAGAGAGTCACTAAAAATAAACAGTGAACAGCCAGCCTGGAAGGGGATACACAGAGCTAACCAAGAGGAAAATATATGCACACATATTTAACTGAACGTTGCCTGAACCAGGTCTTTTCCATGAGCTTCTCAGTTCTCTTAGCATCCAGACCATTAGGTACATTCTGCAGAGATCACATGACAAATAAAATGTTCTTCTGTTCCACAGCATTGTCATTTGACTTCCTTTCAGAAAAGATGTAACCTGGATTCTGGTCCCTTCTCAAATGTGTCTGTGTACATTGACATGCACTTGTGAACATGGGCAAGCATGGCAGTGGGTGGCAGCTCCTGCTCTGTGGGAGAACTGCTCACCTTCCTGCTCCTGGGGATGGTGGATAATGCCCACCCCTTTTGTTGATGTTTGAAGGGTCATGAAGGAACTCCCAACAAAGATTTTTTTTTTCAATTGTGTAAGAGAAGACTTATTTTGTGGCCACTAGGTCATACTGTCTCCTGGACAATGAAAATCATTCTTTCTCACCTCTAATGGGGTAAAGTAGGCCTGCAATCCAGCAGGAGCCTTTTGTTCCTGAAGGTCAGTTCATAATGCGAGGCTTCTTAAACATTAATAATGGGTCATTCTTTTTGCTCTTGTTTTTCTCTGCCAGTTGATAACATCATCTGTTAATGATGAACATTAAATGCTTATAAAACTGTAAAGGGATCATTTCTTAACACTGATTTGTGTGACTCAAAGACCCTGATGACAAGCAAAGTATTTTACATACTTTATTGGTAATGAAAATATTCCTCAAAGACATGAATCCACTTACAACTTGCTTAGCTCCATCCAAAAGGAAATGATCACTTTCTTCCTCCTTGTTCAATAGATTGAATATTTACCTCATGTCTAAGATAAATTATTTGTCAATAGAATTACTTTATTAAAGTTTAGGCCTTGGCATGCTTCAAAGATCACAGACCCAGAAGGGTAATGACATTTGGGAAGGAGAGTGTGCTACTGCACAATGTCCAAGATAAGAAGAAATGAACAAAGCCAGCTCAGCACAGCTCAGCAATAATACAATAGTAAACACTGAAGGCCACCAGGCTGCCCGAGATAAGAAGCCAGCTCAGCACAACTCAGCAATAGTAGAGTAGTAAACACTGAATATATACTAGATAAGTGGAATATATCAAGATTAACAAAATAAAAATAGTGGTCATAATTTCTGCTTGGTGTGCTGGCTTTGTGGATTTACCTAGCACTCATCTTTGCACAAGTATTTAAATAAACGAACACCTTGGTTCTGTGTGTGGTTGCCTTACTGCACACAGGGTGATGGGTACTGATTTTTGGAACAACATATCCACTAAGAAGTTAATTATGTCACCAGAAGTAGTAACATTCTCTTAAACAGTGCTTTATATTCTTATGGAGTAGAAGAAATGAAATAGAAGACTCATGAATAGCCTCAAGAAGATTCTAAAGAAATAAAACGTGTAGAATTTGTAAAAAAGCTAGACAAATAATACTTCAGAAACCCTGACCTTGAATTATAAAATACAGTAGTATTACACTCAATGCATGTATTAAAATCAGAACTCATAAAAAAGAGTAATCTGCATCTTGCACATCATTTTGTCTGTTTGCATTGTTGCATTAGATTCAAGGCACAATTTTATAGTTTTGTTTTGGTTTTTTATGAAGAAAAGAATACAAAAATACACTACTAATAAGGCAAATGTGAAAAATAGGATTAAGTCTGGTATACTCAAATGTCCATTATCAGGTATCTTCTGGGCATAGACCAGAAATTAGTATAACATTGTCCACTCCAATTTCTCCAGTTTTACCCTTCCCACGTTCTGATTCAAAAGTGACCTGTCATAAGAAAAGATATGTATTAAGGGTGAAAATGTAGTTTATCTAACCATTTAGTAACTCTTAATTAGTTATATTGCTATAAATAAAGAATATTTTATTACAACACAGGACTTAATTACTTCAACCTTTGCCATTTTAAAGCTTTTGTGCATTATTTGAACTAGATTTAAAATTCTCTACACAGATTTACAATACCAGATGGATTACTTTAATAAGATTATTTACTGTTATTGCACAAAAAATGCAAATTGAGTGAAATCCTCTTATAATAATGCCGTTTTATCACAGCATATGATGCTCATGCATTTCATTTACTGAAGACATTACAACTGTTCATTTCTGATCTCTTTGGATCCTCAGGTTTTGTGTGTATATTCTATATATATTTACACTCTCTCGTATGTACTGAGTATAGTATGTATAGTATATATAAAAAGGATTATTTTTATGAATAGGATATCTGGTGTTTTATTTTACAGTCTGATTCTCATTTATTTAAGGGCTTTTATACATCATTCCAGCTGTGCAAAGGACCTTGAAAAGGGCTTGCATTTCCTTTATATTCTCTGTATTCAATTATACAGTAGAAGCCTTTACAGAGCACTGAAAATGTTCCATCACACAAATGGAAATCAGGCCCCAGAATTTCGAGGAGAAACTGGCTGAAGTCCTGATTGAGGCAGTTTTCAGGCATACATCAGTGCACAGTGTTCCCTGTTGGTGTGCCCTGCTCCTAAGGTGATGGCCTCCCTTTGATTATATATCATGTCTCCTTTTGCTCTAATGGTCTGGTTTAGTGTGGTTTGAGAGCATCCACTTCTATGAAATGAAAAATTTTCATTTTTGCAGGCATATATGTGTACTTCTGTTGCATGAGATATTAAGGGCAGATTTTGATTACTTGTGTTAATTTATGATGTGATGCAGTATTTTTACAAAATGACAGAATTACTGGCATCAGTATTCTAACCAATTGGGGTGATTGAGTTCTGAAATTACAATCTGGTGATAACTTTTATATACCCCTAAAATGTGGGTTCCTGTTTCCCATTTCAGATAGGCCTTTTGACTGCTGATGGTTATAAAACAGTTGGTGGAACACTTGAGAATTAGGAAATTAAACCAGTGTGTTGGTTATGGTAGTTGGCTTTTAAACTGTGTTATACTTACACTGTTGGTTGTTTCAGCCCCCTGAAATATCTCTATTTTTCCAGTTCTCCACTTTTCATCTTTTCCTTTGTTCTCTTCCCAGACAGGAGCAGTTTTTTTGTTTGCCAGGAACACTCGAAGCTTTCCCACTTTCTCACCAGCAAGCCGATAACTGAAAATCAAGCAGTAGCTGCTCTTTGGTTTGAGGTCAGTGAGGAGAAGTTTTAGACGCCCCATATCATTCTTGTGCCCCACAAAAGCTGGAACTGCCATGTAGTAGCCATCACCTTGTAAAAAGAAAATATTTTTAAAAAATCATCTTTAATGCTCTTGTGTTATTTAGTAGCAATTTGAATACGTTTGCTAAGAAAATAAGGGGAAGCTGAAGTTAGTTTACTTGAATAATTTAAAATCTCACTGGAGAAAAGCAGCTGGGAGTGTACTTAGCAAGGAATGAACTTGTACTGTTGGAAATCAGATCAGTTTACAGAGGAGATGAGTTTATATTTCACTGGCAACTTCAGTTCTTCCTTGCACTATCTTTTGAAGGCAAAACCATCTGTTTTTCGAATGTAACAATGTGAAACATGCTGCTGTGCCTCTGTGGTCAGATTATTTCAGTACTTGAGCTAGCTCAGTATTCTCTCCACTGTCCTCTGCATTGATGACAAACTCATGGGGGAACTGACAGCTTATTTCCCAAGTCCTGGAAGACCAATGAAGTGACAGACACACACACAAACTCTTAAAGGAATAAAACATCTGGGGCCATAAATGAAGTCATAATCAGCAGATGTAAGTTCAGGGAGACAGGATAAGGCCAGGGTAAGTTTTTCCTGGAAGTTACAGCACACAGAAGGGATTTAGGGAATTATATGGGGCAGGAGAGGAAGGATTAGTGAAGAAAGACTAACATGGAAAGACTCTGAGAGAAGAGGGAGAGAATGAGCATGTGGGAACCAGTGAAAGCAGCCTGCAGGATCTGTAGGATCCACTGGTCACTACTGCAGCAACTTCTGCAACATTTCTGTGTCACAGGGAAAGAGAGATCCTTTCAAACAAACTTGTGCAGCCTCACGTTTTTATGTACAGCCACTCAGCAGTCCCACATTGCCCTCATGGAGCTCTTTCTCAGGTTTTAGCAGGTTCCCATTGGTACCTGTTCATGTATTTGTTGTTCTTGAATATGCCCCTTGCCCTTGGCTTCTCCTGAGTTTTTCTTGCAGAGTTTGAAATTTCTGAGCAGTTATCCCAGGGATATTTAAGCCATGTGAGTGACTACATCCATCTAAATGATGTTAAATGTCCTACCAATCTTGGAGAGACACAACACGTAGCTGATAAGGTTTCCGTTGTCTTGCAGTTTGCAATTCTGAACAGCTATATTCTAATAATTTTCTTACACTTTGATTTATTTGTGTTGATTACTATTTACTATTGGACATTTCTAAGAAACAATATCCACTTCTAGCATCCTCTGCCTCCTTTCTTCTTTTGTAAAGATGACCCAATGATAGAAAAGAAAAATCCTGGATTCTGTTCCCCTCCCACCCCTTTTTTTTTGGTGGGGGTAAGCCATCAAATCAAAGCCATTCTAGATGGCACATATGTAAATACCTCTATCTCGATCAGCAGGATTCCAGTCAAAGTCATCATCAGCATCTTGTTTCCAGTCACATACCCCTCGACTGAAGCTGCAATCAACTGAAAAAAAAAATTGGCAGAGATAATAGGAGCACTATATCCTAAGTACTGTTAAAACATTTTGCTCTTTATGCATACAGTTATTAATGTACAGATCATTCTAAATCTGAATTCAGATAGTGTTGGCCTAGATGCTGCAAAAAAGCAAAATATTAGAATTTATGTAGTAATTCTTTCTTTAGCTCAGTGTCTTTTTACTGCCAATCACGCATCTGCACATGAGTTTATGTGCTGTGACTTCTGTATATCGAGTGCCTACAAATCCCCAAATCTAGGTGGAGCTGTTAGTGTTGAACTCTAGCATCAGGAATTGTTTGAGATCTGCCAGCTTTAGACTCTCCATTCGCCATTTGTTACACTGCTGTAGTTGCAATCAGCTCAAGTTCCAGTTCTATCCACAGAGAGAAACTGGCCTCCCATGAGAAGAATCCCTTACATCAGCACCTGATACTCCAACTACATGGAGCTGGGAATAGCCCAGATCAGTTGACCTTTAGAGCACACTGAAAAAGGTGTCAGTCAGAGCACAGCACAGCCTTCATCACTGTGCAGATGAAAAGCTGTACACACATAAAGGAACACTGTGCAATGCAAGCATGACAGATCAGATTAAGAGTAATACGTCAGCCATCTGAATTTCCTCAGAAAGAAGCTTCCTTCTTGTTATTTTAATGTATTCTATCATGAGACAGAGACATGCAGTACATGGCATTTAGAGACCTTTGTTGTATAAATCCATTGTTTCTGAGACTACTGCTTTCTAAATTGGAAAAGATGTCAACCAGCACATCTGTCTATTTTGTTTAAGATTATTGTTTGCTATGCAATAGGTTTTCATTTTATAGACAATATAAGCTACTTTATTTTTTCATGACTCTGAAATTATTCAGGTGAAATTAAATTGCAAGTCAAGTTCTAATGTGGGGAACTATCTATGCATGGGTTCTAAACAGTAAAAATATGCTTGGAAAAGGGCATGTTGGAACTGGTAGCATAGTTTGGCCAGATACTGTCTCTAACGTGTTTCACAAAATCTTTGGTTTATGTTAGAGGCTTTTAAACTAGTTCTGACTTGGTTAACACAGGTTGTCACAAAAAGATACAATATACAGAAAAATAAATACTGTATGATAAAAATAAGCCACCTTCTTGGTCTGGTCTCAACACTGGAATTTTCCTCTGTGCCAGGTGAGGGCCGAAGGCAGCTGCTTCTTTTACCTTGGGAACTAGGGAAAACAACTTGTCAAGTACTGAGTCATCACAGGAACAGAAAATGGAACTTGATTCCTTTATACCAGTTGACATCATTTATTTAAGTAAGTCAATATATGTATTTTCCACTCCACCACCAAACCCATATTCCTAACTGCAGTTAGATACTCTGAATTTTAAAAATTTGCTTAAACTGCTGTTTTCCACAGCACTGAGCCTTCTAACTTATGAGCACTGGAACTACAGCTCCATTGAATTACACATTCACAAGGTCATAAAATGTTGATCTTTCTTCACTGGGCTGATCTGCTTTCTTGCTATAATGATCAAATTAAACTGAACTCTACCAGACAGCAGAGACAGTGACTTGGCAGCAGTTTGCCAACAGCACCCTCAAAAAATGGATAATGTCAGAGGTTTTGTAAAACCCATAAACATTAGGGCATCAAAGGCCCACAGGTCTGTATTCAGGGCAGTGATAGCTGCTGCTGCTGCAACAGAAGCCCTAGAAAGTTATTTTTCTGAAGTCACATTCTCCACTAGGGTGCACCTTCTCCTGCATACCTGATCAGCTTTGCTGTCTGCTGGGAAGAAAGGCTCCAGCAACTGCCCTTCCCCTTCCTCACCCTCCCTGCTACAGCTGGTAAGCACACACTGATGTTTTGATAACCACCCTGAGCAAGTTATTTTGTACAAATTGGTTGATGTGTCTTGTGCCAAACTGGAAGAGTCGATAAAGTCAATGAATGTTAGGGACATTCTCTAAGATACTGGCCTGGAAGAGGTGGTTACTCCAGAAGCATTATTTCTCAGCCTCAGAGACCAAGGGAAATCCTCTCCTGTTTGGTGAGATAGAAGCTTGCATATTCTTTTTTGGGCTAAGTAATCCCTAAATTAGTATAA